>JABSNV010001119.1:0-7500 GCA_024085815.1 Flaveria linearis | reverse complement strand
GGTGATGTTACCCATTCGGTGGGGGTGTAGTTACCCACTTCGGTGGGGGTGATGTTACCCATTTCGGTGGGGGTGTAGTTACCCACTTCGGTGGGGGTGATGTTACCCATTTCGGTGGGGGTGTAGTTACCCACTTCGGTGGGGGTGATGTTACCCATTTCGGTGGGGTGTAGTTACCCACTTCGGTGGGGGTGATGTTACCCATTTCGGTGGGGTGTAGTTACCCACTTCGGTGGGGTGATGTTACCCATTCGGTGGGGGTGTAGTTACCCACTTCGGTGGGGGTGATGTTACCCATTCGGTGGGGTGATGATACCCATTTCGGTGGGGGTGTTGTTACCCGAGTTATGTTTAACTTCGGGGGTGTGGCATGAGGCCAAACATAGTTATGAGGTGAGCGATCTTGTCGCGTATCCCAGTGCTGTGCTAGTCTTCGGACATGAGTCGGGGATATTGCACGAGACAAGATCTAGATGAGAATGAGAAATATGAAAGAAAGTCTTGCATGGTCTAGGGGTAATAGAGTGTCGGTCTATGGACTGAGAGCCATAGGGCACCAGTATGTTAGAATATGCCTGTCGGCTCATGGGTATGAACCACGAGGGCAGAGAAGGAGGTGACCCTTAGAGATTTGCATGCTTAACGAATGAAAGTAAAGAACGAACGAATGATAGTAATGAACGGAGGATGCATGAAAGTAATGAACGTACTAATAAAAATGAACGTAAGAATGAACGTAACGAACGTAAAGACGAGTGTAACGAACGTATGAGTGAAAGTAAGAGACGCACGAACAAAAGCTAATGAATGAACGATGAAGATAATAACGATGTTATCTATGTGTATGTACGTATGATGTGTGTTTCATCTACGAAAGTATTGTATGTTTTTGAAAGAAGTAAAGAACGGTTTTTTACAAAGGAAAAGTATGTTTTATTATAAACTAGAACTCACTCAGCAACGCTGACGTTTTATGTATTTTCCAGTTGGCAGGTATGTTGCTGAGGATGGCATGAGGTGACTACTCAGTTGTTGAAGCTGGCATCCATATTTTGACATGTCAATGTATTTTGAAATGAAAAAGAATGTTGTAATGAAGTAAATGACATGTTTTGTTATTAATGAATGTTTTTAAATTCCGCTGCGAGTAATGTGTGTTCTAAAACATTTTATGTGCGATGAATGACCAACTGTGAGGTGCCCGGGAAGGGGCCTTACACGGTACATATGTGTACATAGGATAATTGTTCAAAAATATTAAAATGTTTTAAAACTTCAATGATACGTAACAGTTAATATGCTAAAGAAGCTTTGGTACATATATGTAACAGTTAATATGCTAAAGAAGCTTTGGTACATATATGTAACAGTAATATGCTAAAGAAGCTTTGTACATATATGTAACATTTAATAAGTCTTTGTTTGTGTAATGGGTGCGATTAGGATTTTGGTTATATGCTAAAGAAGCTTTGGTACATATATGTAACAGTTAATAAATATACGTAAATCATTCATCAACAACTAATACTAAGGTACATATACGTAACAGTTAAAAAATACCAGAATCTAAAAACTGAAGTACATATGTAAAATTCAATAAATACACAATGAGTTATACATTTTTTTGTTAGAACCATATCGTAAAATCAGGTTACAATTGATGGGAAAATACAAGTGACATGTCAGCAAGCACTACTGTTACATATGCGTAACAGTAGTGTTTCGTATTTGTAACAACGGTGTTACATATATATAACATTAGTATTCATCTTGTTCATTTGATCTTCGTGTTCGAAATAAACGTTTTGATAATTGCTTGACCCGACCATCATCATCTTTGATGCAACATATACTTTAACCGATGATCATCATCTTCATAATCATCAATTTCATTTCAAAGTTTATTATCCTTAATTTCATGTCACGTGCAAAACATGTAAAAATATAATAACAACCAAAACCATTAGAAAACTTAAAATATGTATATATATGAGAGTACCAACCCAAGTTGTGTATACGTAACAAACAAAAGTACATATATGTAAACAATAAACTTACACATGCATATGTAACAGTAGTGTTACATATATGTAACAGTGGTGTTACGTATATGTAAAAACAATACTAAGTATTAGTCTTGTTCATTTTGCCTTCATGACCCCTTACCATTTTTTTATTCTATTGATCTTCATCTTCATAGTCATCTTTATTGGGGTTACACATACGTACCAATTTTCTATCTCCATAGTCATCTTCATTAGGATTACAAGACTTACGTCACGAGTGGGTACACATATGTATCTTACCTTGATATCCATTTTTCTATCTAGTTCATCGCCATTTTTATTAGGGTTACATATACGTACCAGAGCTCATCATCATCATCATCTTCGTTTAACTAGTCCTTTACCGACAACATAATTTTCAGTCAGTAACTATTTAGTTTTCTTCAGACATGAATCATTTCGTTACTGAATTCAACAAATATAATAATAACATTTCAAGATTGGGAAGAATCTGATTCTACCATTACAGAATTAGCAGCAAGAAATCAACAAAAATAGGTACATTACTCAACACCTACATCGCTAATCCTAACCCTACCCTAACCCTAACCTACGCTTTACTGTTGAATCTGATTCTAAAAACTGATGTGTCTACCATTACGAATTAGTAGCAAGAAATCAACAAAAATTGGGAAGAATCTGATTCTAAAAACTGATGTTTACCGATTTAATAATTTACGATTTACTGTTGAATCGTTGGCTCCGATTTGATCCGCCATTGTTGGAGCTTGAAGCTTCTCGTTTCTGCTGTGAGGAGATGATCGGAAAATCGAACATTCCACCGGACTTCGATCAAGAACAGAGACACAATTTTGATTTCTTAAGATACTGAAAAACAATAAAAATCTGAGAAAAAAGAAGAATATACGTATTATGCACTTAATTAGGAATTTTAAAATTCAAGTCAGAGATAATATGTCTAAAATTAAAACATAAAATTATTTCCAAAATAAAATGGACCAAAATTACAAAAACAACCTTGATATTAAACAAAAAGGATTAATTTTAAAAAAATATGATTGGTGGATGGTGGTTTTCATGGTTTTCAATTATAATCGTGGTTTTCATTTGATCCCTCCTATATATATATATATATTATATATATATATATATATATATATATATATATATATATTATATATATATAATATATATATATTATATATATATGAGGGAGGGCAAATGAAAACCACGATTATAATTGAAAACCATGAAAACCAACATCCACCAATCATATTTTTTAAAATTAATCTTTTTTATTTAATATCAAGTGTTGTTTTTGTAATTTTGGTCCATTTTATTTTGGAAATAATTTTATGTTTTATTTTTAAACATTATTATCTCTGACTTGAATTTTAAAATTCCTAATTAAGTGCATAATACGTATATTCTTCTTTTTCTTAGATTTTAATTGTTTTCAGTATCTTAAGAAATCAAAGTTTGTGTCTCTGTTCTTGATCGAAGTCCGTTGGAATGTTCGGTTTTCCGATATTCTCCTCACAACAGAAACGAGAAGCTTCAAGCTCCAACAATGGCGGATCAAATCGGAGCCAACGATTCAACAGTAAATCGTAAATTATTAAATATTGTCCCTCTCTGAATAGGTATAGTACCTTTTAGAGTTTCCATCGTGAACCTTTTTCAAGATTTTGTCAATGTATGCACTTTGGTTAAACCATCTGTCGCCTTGATCTATCCCTATAGATCTTTATTTCCAAAATATAGGCGGCTTCACCAAGATCCTTAATGGAAAAGCAGCTTCCAAGCCAGGCTTTTACACCTTCTATTGTTGGAACGTCATTCCTAAATAGTATGATGTGTTGAAGAACGTTGATGGGTTGAGTAATGGGGAATTGGCTGAGATTTTTGATGAGTGGAATAGGGAAGAACTGGTAACATCAAGATGAAGAAGAAGATGATGATGAACTTGCTCTGGTACGTATATGTAACCGTATGAAATGACAATGAACTGATGGAAAATGGAAATCTATGTAATACATATAGTACCCACTTGTGACGTACGTATATGTAAGTCCATGAAGAAGAAGGTGATGATGATGAGCTCAATTATGTATAGTACCCTAATGAAGATGGAGATGAACTAGATGGAAAATGGGAAACTAGGTAAGATACATATATGTACCCACTCATGACGTTACGTATAAGTTTTTTGTTTAGATGAGATGAACTATATGCATGTATAAGTTTTTTGTTTACATATATGTACTTCTTTTTTTACGTATACGTAAGTTGAACTTGTATTCACACACATATGTATAAATATTTTTTGGCTTTTCAATGTTTTCTTTGTTACTATATTTTGTTACATGTATATAAGTATTGGTACGTATATGTAACTGGGCCATCTAGTTTCCTTGATTTAATGTTTGCAATTGAAGTTACATATATGTATGTGGGTCACTAAAGGGAAGAACGTCAATGGAAAAATCGATGTAAGTGATGGGTTAGTATACATACCCATAGTTACATATGCAAAGTACAATTTAAGATCACTTTAAACGTAACTAAATATGTAACTTAAAGTGTTTTGACAATTGTATCATCTGCTATACGTGTTTATGTATATGTAACTTCTGAATATATAGAACAAACTATGATTAGCAAAAAAAGTAAATTATATAGTACGTAAACATGTGTAATATTCAACAGGAACACATGCTATGAAAATGATGATCTGCTATACGTGTTTATGTATATGTAACTTCTGAAGATATATGTAACCTTGTTAGGTACAATATATGTACTTTGATAGCTATGAAAATGATGATCAGTACATATACGTAACTGTGATAGCTATGAATATGACAATCAACTGAATGGAAAAAGTTATCATGGTATGGTACATATACGTACCCAGTTACATACATATATGTACCAATGTTTAATTCAGATGATTGAGTACCTATATTTATATGTATGCTTCGTGTATTATAAATCAAAACAAATCTGGAGTAATTCCTTACATATACGTATCAGTGTTGTGTATTTATACAAATTATTATTTTGCTACTGTTACATGTACTAAGTAATCACAACTAAGTATTTTTGAAGTTTGATTGTGTTACGTATACGTAACAAAATTTTCATGTACATGAAACACTGATACATATATGTAACATAACGTTACTATTGAGACTATCAGTTCTTTTTTATGTTACAAAATAAAAAACATTTAGTGTTATTTTTATAAATAAGTTTGTGTTTAGTGAATAACATACATGAGAGAGAAAAGAGTAATTTTAGGAAATTTTATTTGATAATAGATTGTTCTAAATTTAAAACAATATGGTTTTCTTATCTTACCCTTAATGACTAATAATGCATCCTAATTATTTATTTAATTACAATCATGCCACTAATTGATCTAAACATTCATCAATTAAATCAAAGGCTATAAAAATGGTTTTATAGTTTTCAATTATAATATGGTTTTCATTAGAACCCTCCCATATATATATATATATATATATATATATATATATATATATATATATATATATATATAATATATATATATATATAATGACTAAAATGATGTTCACCTAACCTTGTTAGGTGTGTGTTTATATATATATATATTATATATATATATATATATATATATAATATAATATATATATATAATATATATTTAAGAAGAACTCACACACCCATCTAATCAACTCATACGATACATCATAACTTATTCATATTAATCTATCATAGGTAGACGTCAAATCTTTAACCTCAAAGGAAAACTCATCACTCTAACTCCAATAGCTTTATCATTAGACCCAACCCCACCATCCCACATAATTTTATTCTATGTGAAGAAGTTTAAAATTGATTTATTGAAGCATGATAGAGACTAGAACGGTGCCCGCGCAATGCGGTGGGGCGACATTTTATATGCGACACATGTTTTTAATATTTTATTATTCTTGTAGTAGTTTTACAAATTTTAATATGTTTTAAGCTAAAATTTAAAACACTAAATAAATTCGTTCTGCATGACTACTTGTACATTTACGCATTAACAATCTCATAAAATACGGATCGGTTAAACAAAAAGTTTACACCAAAACATTTAAAAAAACACAGGTTACAGTTATATTCTCAAAAGTTTTTTAAACGTGATATTTTAAAATATATATGAATGTTAAAACAAATTTAGTTTTCTTGGTTTATTGGGGTAGATAATGTAAAATTTATGTAATATTAGAAAGTGTAAGGTTATATATAACTAATTGTAAGAGGTGATATGTAAATAATGTTATAAATACTATTTTACCCTTAAGAATAGTTGTAATTTATGCATTAAATAAAGTAGTTGTTCTTAATTTTATGATATCTTAAAATGCCCTCTCATATGTTTTATATATAGTATAGATAAATAATTATGCATTGTTTAATTTTGATAATCTATGGGATATCGTGGTGTCAAATGTAGTAATGGCACATAAACACTAACCTAGAACCTATGGTAGTGATGACAATCATATGATTTGTAGTACTAATAGTCACAAGTCATTCATAGTGACTATATTTAAATAAAAATATAAAATTACTTTGTAACTTATGCTACTTACACGGTTCCATATGAGTTACTTTTTTAATCAGATTGTCAATGATTTGTTAAATCATTCCTATAGTTAACACAAAGATATGATGTGGTGGGTAAAAAGGTCTTCCCGTCCAAATTTCACATGTGCAATAAATCTTTCAACATATGGCATATATGCTGATCAATGCGATGATTCGATGAATATATATCCATTGAAGAATTGCTACCCTCGAATATCTATGAATGTTTTACAAGCATGACAGTGAAGTTTTTATAGAAGACTATCTAAGAAGGTCAAGGGAAATTACCATCCAACGGTTACTCAAGAAACAGTCAACAATCATGATTTTCTAGAATGCTATGAAGCATTGACTGAATGCATTAGGCCTCGATGACATTCAATCATCATGCTCGTAGGAGTTGGAAATACGACCCTTGGTTTGGCACATCTAATCTGAATTAACGGGATCAAACTATAAAATCATTTTCATAAATCAATCGTCAACTATTTCACAAACTGTGAAAAAAGTAATATATTAAAAAATGATTCAAAAACCCTTTTCATCTCGCTACAAAATCCGACACAAGTAATTTGTTTGAGGTCACCATATCACACTTTTCCGTTTGATCCGGTAGTTTGATTTAGTTATGTATTCTTATTTTAAAACTAAAATATTTTATTTTAAATATGTTAGAAGTTAAAATTCTTACTCATTTATACTAGATTCTATTTTTATTTTTTTAATTTTAAATTTCAACAATATTCTTCTACTAGATTCTATTTAATATTCATTTAGATTTTGTCACTTTGACTCGACACTATACATCGTCAAACAACAACCAACTAATTCCTTAATTAATTCCAATATA
>JABSNV010000550.1:0-77795 GCA_024085815.1 Flaveria linearis | reverse complement strand
GTAAATAACATTTCATAATTGACATAAATAAATCTGTAATTAAAGGTAACGTAATGACAAATAATAATTTAGTAATTTCAACTATTTAAAGTTTATTTATTTTTTTTTTATAAAAATAAATAATTATAAATTGTTATAATATTTTTATAAAAATTATTGAGGTGTTTAAATAAATAAATTTGCAGAAAATGGTTAGGTAAGTTTAAAAATAAAGAAAATTTATAAAATATTTTTTATAATTTTTACAAATTTTTATATATTTTTTAAAGGCTAAAAAGCCCTAAAAAAAATAAGTGGGGTTGCCGGGTTCGAACCCGGGACCTTGGGTATGCAAGGGTGATCGCAGAACCAGTAAACCAAGGTCGTGGCCGCGGTTTAAACTGGGTTCTTAAATCTTAAAAACACTGATTCAAATCACCCCCAAATTCGATAAACCCTAGAATGAACAGATCCAAAATCGAAGGTCAATTCGATGTTTTTTGTGGGAATAATCATGGGGCTTTGATTCCCATGTAAATACGAACCAAAGAGGTTTTATTACCTGTTATGGATGTGTAATTCGATGGATACGAGTTCGAGTGAGGTCGCGGCTGTGGAGCTTTGAATTCAATAGGTTGGAGTTGATTATAATCAAATTACTCGCACCAGTAGCTTCTATTAGCGTTTAAGGTTCAAAGCCCTCAATCAATTTGGATTAAGAGAACTCCGAAGGTTGTTCTCGATCAAGTTGCAGGTCGCGATGGGGAGGTGATCGAGGGATTGTTTGTGTGATTTCTAGGTGGAATTGATAGTTGTGGACGATTAGGAATGTCTAGGGGGTTGTTTATATAGGTTTATTTGGTCATTGTTGGATTTTGAGCGGTATTGAGTTCGAATTAAAGTTTTTCGAATATTGGATCATGAGCTGTAAAACCGGGGCTTTTCGTTCAAATTAAAGCAGATGTTGTGTTCAAAATGCCCCCACGAATCTTTTGGTGCTTTTTGGGATTTAAATGGTTCGGTTTTAAGTGGAATGGGAGTCGCCGGAGCCGCGCCGGACGGTCGCCGGCGGCGACCGGAAAATCGGGGAAGGGGAAATGGGCGGGGGTTGGTTTCGAAAATTGGAAAGTTACACAATGGCCCCTGCGGTTTCGATTATTATTATTTTATGTATAAAAGTTTTATTTAAGTTTTTAAATTGACATAAATGGTCCTTGAACTTAAATAAACATTTATAAATATTTTTACTAATTACTACATTATATCATTATTATTATTATAGTTAATATTATTATAATTAACTATTATTATTATTATTAGTTGTTATTATTATTTTTATAATTACGCTATTATTATTATTACCATTATTATCCATTATCATTATTATTATTGTAAAAAAAATTTAAATATCGAAAAAAAATACGAGATGTTACAGTCTTCCTACTTTAGGAAATTTCGTCCCGAATTTGTTCACGAGATGGCTTAGACGACAAAAAAATGAGAACACTTGGAAGAACTTTCAGGTTTTGATAAGGTATCAAAAGAAGAAAATTCATCATCGATTAAGCTGACCTCTTTAGTGTTTACTTTATATGCAATGGCAGAGCCATTAGAGGTAAAAAGAGAGTCTAAAGTGTGTGGCTTATAATTAGCATTATACGCTTTCTATTGATTAAAAATAAACGTTAATACAAGATGTTACCGTCTCCCCTACTTTAAAGAATTTCATTTAGAAATTAAAAATGAACTAAACGAATAAATACGGGTATCTCTGCTTCAATGATCCTCCCGCTCCCACGTGAACTCAGCTCACACTTGTTCTCCCAACGAACCTTGACAATTGGAGTAGTTGTGGTCCTAGTCTTCTTCATGATGCGATCCATAATCTCGACAGGTTTCTCGATGAAGTGCAATGACTCGTCGATCTGAATGTCTTCCAGTGGAACATGCAGACTCTCGTCGGCCAAACACTTTCTCAGATTGAGACATGAAACACCGGATGAACTCCACTAAGGTCGGAAGGTAGTTCCAGTTTATAAGCCACTTTCCCAATCCTTTTTAGGATTTTGAAAGGTCCTACAAATCTTGGAGCTAATTTGCCCTTCTTTCCAAAGCGAATAACACCTTTCCATGGTGAAAACCTTAAGAAGAACCATATCACCAACTTGAAACTCCAACGGTTTACGATGCTATCGGCATAACTCTTTTGTCGACTTCTTGCCACTTCAGGTTCTTGCGGATTGTAGTAAACTTTATCGGTCGTTTCTTGTATAAGTTCAGGACCAGTGATAAAGCTCTCACCAATGTCGGTCCAACAGATCGGCGATCGGCATTTACGACCATAAAGTGCTTCGAATGGTGCCATCTTGATACTCGAGTGATAACTATTGTTATATGAAAATTCCGCGAGAGGCAAATGCGTATCCCAATTACCACCAAAGTCAAGAACACATAATCGTAGCAAATCCTCGAGGGTTTGGATTGTTCGTTCGGTTTGGCCATCAGTTTGAGGATGGTAAGCCGTACTTAAATTCAATTGAGTAACCAAGAGTTCTTGCATAGATGACCAAAAGTGCGAAGTGAAACGAGCATCTCGATCGGAAATGATGTGCAATGGTACGCCATGACGACTCACAATTTCGTCAATGTATATACGAGCTAGTCTTGAAACCTTGTAGTGTCTCGTATAGGTATAAAATGTGCCGTCTTGGTCAAACGATCCACAATCACCCATATACTATCATGACCACGAGGAGTACGTGGTAACTTGGTTATGAAATCCATGGATACATGTTCCCATTTCCACATAGGGATTTCAGGTTGTTCAAGTAAACCACTTGGTCGTTGATGCTCGGCTTTGACTTTTGCACACGTGAGACATTTGGAGACATGAACCGCGATATCTTTCTTAATCCAGGCCACCAATATTGACCACGCAAATCCATGTACATTTTATCGGAACCAGGATGAATAAATATCGGGTGTGATGAGCTTCGTTCAAGATGATGTGTCGAAGGTTATCACGATTTGGGATCCAAAGTCGATTCAGAAATACCATAGGCCGTTTGGTTTTCCTCCAGTTGTGATCGAACGTTAGACACCAAATCCTCATTACTTCCTTCGTCGGTTATTGCCGCTTGTTGAGCCTTGCGAATGCATAACTCGAGATCACTATCATTCTTATGTTTTGGAGCATGATAGTAGCCTCGTTAACATCCACACGAACCTCGGTATCAAATTCTCTTAACGTGTGAAACCACTGTCTTTGATCTCGGATTCCTTGTAGTGAGACAGTTTTGTTATGGACCTTGCGACTCAGCGCGTCAGCTACAACATTCGCCTTTCCAGGATGATAGCGAATGTCACAGTCGTAGTCGCTGATTAACTCGATCCAACGTCTTTGTCTCATGTTGAGATCTTTTTAGTTGAACACATGTTGGAGACTTTTGTGGTCGGTGTAGACTATGCATTTCGTCCCATAAAGATAATGTCGCCAGATCTTCAAAGCGAAAACCACAGCACCGAGTTCAAGATCATGAGTCGTGTAATTCACCTCGTGAATCTTCAATTGTCTTGATGCATAAGCTATCACCTTTCCTCGTTGCATAAGAACACAACCAAGACCTTGTTTTGAAGCATCACAATATACGGTGAAATCATCGTTTCCATCGGGTAGGGTCAAGATAGGAGCATTGCTTAGTTTGTGTTTTAATGTTTCAAAAGCTTCCTCTTGCTCGGGCCCCCACTCGAATGGTTATTCTTTTGTGTTAAGGAAGTGAGCGGCTTTGCGATCCTCGAAAAGTTGGCGATGAATCGCCGATAATAACCAGCAAGACCAAGGAAAGAACGAATCTTGGTCGGTGTCGTGGGAACACACCAGTCTTCACAGCTTCCACCTTTGCAGGGTCAACGTGAATTCCTTGGCTATTCACCACGTGTCCTAGAAATTGAACCTCCTTGAGCCAGAAATCACACTTCGAGAACTTCGCGTACAATTGCTCTTTCTTCAACAGTTCAAGAACTTGTCGCAAATGCAGTTCATGCTCGGCGTTGGTTTTGGAGTAGATGAGAATGTCGTCAATGAAGACGATCACAAACTTATCTAGATAAGGCTTGCATACTAGATTCATGAGATCCATGAAAACAGCAGGAGCATTAGTCAAGCCAAAAGGCATCACCGTAAACTCATAGTGCCCATAACGAGTACGAAATGCGGTCTTGGGGATGTCATCATCATGGACTCGTAACTGATGATATCCAGAACGTAGATCAATCTTCGAGAATATAGTAGCTCCTTGAAGTTGATCAAACAGATCGTCGATACGAGGAAGAGGATACCGGTTTTTGATGGTCAACTTGTTGAGCTCTCGGTAATCGATACACATACGGAATGACCCATCTTTCTTCTTCACAAATAGGACAGGTGCTCCCCAAGGAGAAGAACTAGGGCGGATAAACCCTTTTTCGGATAATTCCTGGAGTTGGCTAGAGAGTTCTTGCAATTCCGATGGTGCAAGCCGATATGGTGACTTAGCCACGGGGTTTGCTCCCGGTATCAAATCAATTTTAAATTCAACTTCACGCACGGGAGGTAAACCACTAAGGTCATCGGGAAATACTTCAGGAACGTCTCGTACAATAGGGACATCCTTAAGTTCTTTCCCTTTGGCTTTAGTGTTGACCACGTAAGCCAAGAAGGCCATATACTTCTTGCTTAAGCACTTTCGGGCTTGAGTGCAAGACATGAGTTTGAGTCCTTGTGATGATTTCTCGCCGAACACTTTCAAAGTATCCCCGGATGGTAACGGTATTCGGATACACTTCTCAAAACAAACGATCTCTGCATGATGTTTGGCTAGCCAATCCATTCCAATGATGACGTCGAAGCTTCCGAGTTTCATAGGAATAAGATCAATAGAGAATTCGTGCTCGTTAAAGTTATGATGCAATCACGTATTATGATGTCAACGACAATAGGTTTTCCATCGGCGACTTCGACTGTGTAGGGTCTTCCAGATTAATACGTGATTTAGAAAGTACGGGCTCAAATTCTAACGACACGAAACTCTTATCCGCACCCGAATCAAATAATACAGATGCATAATGATCATTTACAAGATACATACCTGTTCGGTAAAAAAAATTTATTATTGATACGATGATTACAAAGATGGAAAACATCAATAATACAAGAAATGATTTAAACGGGGTTCTTCGTCGTACCATTCACAACGTCATTGCTGACTTGTGCTTGGTTGGCGTTGATATTGAAAGCCCTTCCACGAGCTGGTGGCACGTTGCCCGCATTGCGAGGGCATTGCGGACGAAAATGACCAGGCTCGCCACAGTTGTAGCAGGTTCGGTTGGCAAGCATTGCGGCGTTGTTTGGTGCACGAAGACAAGTAGTCACCAAGTGGCCATACTTTCCACATAACGAGCAGATTCGGCATGGAACGTTACCCGCATGATGGTACTTGCACGTGTTACACCTTGGCAGAGGACCCGCATAAGCTTTAGCCATGGGAGCTTGATTTGCCACCACCATTTGTTTTTGAGGAGCATTGGAGTGGTCACAGCGTAGTTGCGTGTTGGTGTGAACTTACGCTTCTTGCTTTGGGAAGACGACTCAGCCCTTACCTCCTTTGTTGCCTCGGTTGTCGCCTTCGCAGTAGACTTTGAACCCCTTGCCGACATAGTGCCAGCTCTAATATGATTCTCAGTGAGCTGCGCTGTGATAGTAATTGCCTCCTCCAAAGTTGTGGGTCGGCTACCCACCACAGCATCTTGAATTTGGGGTGGTACACCCTTTATGAACTTCTCGATGTTGCGGGGGACAGTGTCAACCATATGGGGCAACAATATACTCAACTCATGATGCCTAGTTGAGTAGGCCAAATGATCACCACCATCTTGCTTCAAGTTCCAGAATTCTTCTTCCAACTTTTGCAATTCACTCCTCGGGCAAAACTTCGCGATGGCGATGTTCTTGAATTCATCCCAAGAGAGTGCCGAAATAGCATCAGCTCCTCGGTTTCTCTTCTCGCTGTTCCACCAGGTAAGTGCCCTTTGTTGGAGCATACTAGTGGCATAACGGACTTTGAGTGCCTCGGGACACTCACAATTGACAAAAGTGTTCTCCATGCCTTCGAACCACTCAAGAAGACCAGTGGCTCCTTCCTTGCCACTAAAATTAGTGGGTTTGCATGAGTTGAAATGTTTGAACGTGCAAGTACGTTCGTTCCCATTTCGGCTGTTGCTATTTTCTCCTTGAGCACCGTTGTTGTTTCCATTGGTGTTGTTGTTGCTATTAGCCATCATGGTGCTATTAAGTTCAGCAACCATGGTTGGGAGCACAGCAGCCATTTGTTTGGCGATCATTGCTGCCAGCTTGCGGTCGGAACTTCCACGCTTTCCATGATGACGAGACATGCTGGATATACAAAAATGAGCTAATTACGGGAGTGAAGATAGCAAAGGATATTAGTTTAGACAAAGGTAAGCTAAAGGTTGTAAGGTACACGGAATGATTCCATTGGTAACGCATTACCATTTGGAACCGTGGACACGTCAAGGTAAATTGACTCATTTGCCTTAGAGATTTGTGTATTTTGACCATAGTTTATCACTCATCCCAGAAATCCCCAGGTAAGCGTAACTGGTCCCGTAGGATATATGCGAAACGCTTGCCTTAGCCCGAAGGCTTTTTGCCAAGAAATCCAGAATACAGGTGTCTATGTGTCACACAATATTTCTTAGGTTACATAACGTCTAAAGATCCAAGTCATAAGCATAAGCATACGATTCCACGTGTCGTCGAGAATAAGATTGAGAGGTTTTATGTTCGGGGAGAGTCAAAGATAAGTTTAGGGAGACAAGTAACTAAGTTTAGGCAATCCTATGCTAAGGCATCAAATTACACATAAGAAGGCATAGCATTATGTAATATGCAAACCATGTATTTACAAGATAAAATACTATAAGGTGCGTGCATAAGCTATAGTCTAGGTCCTCATTAATAACCTAAATCCCTATAGTTATGGGCTCTGATACCAATCAGTCACACCCCAACCTTGACGGCGGAATCGTCGAGGCGTGAGAGTTACGATTGTTCACAGCCACATAACGCTATTGCCTGAAACATGTTAAAAATAAAGGTCAACATATTGTTGGTGAGCATTCTATAGTTTTGCATACATAAGTATATAAAAGATGGCAATTCATGTTGTAAATTAGAGAACAAGGTAACTAGGGATGTAAGACAGAATGCACAATCAAACCTTGACAAGTTTTACAAGTCTCAAACGTTTACAAGTATATACGATTAGCTAAGTGTACTTGGATCAACCAAGCAGGCTTGTCAGGCCCATAGATCTATGACGTCGTCAGGCTAGCAATAGTTAATGATTGTACATGAATTCGACATTACATGGTAGCTACGGGATTCAACTAATCACAACATACAATTAAATTGCCATAAGTTTACAAGAATCAAACGTGTTTACAAGTGCTACGGTTATAATGTAACATGTTTCACCCAAAAGTGTGTGAAATAATAAAACGGGTATAGAAATACTCACTTGGTCAAATAGGTATATTATTGATGGTTAATAAGAAGTATAATAATCGTCGTTTCAGCGTAGTCCTTCACGAGATACCTAAGAATACATATATATATATATATATGACGAGATTTAAGTTGGTTAATATTAATCTTAACGTTTTTAACGAGAAACTAGGGTCTTTGATGGAATTTGGGATTAGTTATCAAGATCGTATATATATTTTTATACAATAAAAGAAAGATTAATTAATCCATTTTATAAAAAAATAATTTTTTATAAAATGATTAAATTTATAAAATGTAAATAACATTTCATAATTGACATAAATAAATCTGTAATTAAAGGTAACGTAATGACAAATAATAATTTAGTAATTTCAACTATTTAAAGTTTGTTTATCATTTTTTTATAAAAATAAACTAATTATAATATTTGTTAATAATATTTTTATAAAAATTATTAAGGTGTTTAAATAAATAAATTTGCAGAAAATGGTTAGGTAAGTTTAAAAATAAAGAAAATTTATAAAACTTATTTTTATAATTTTTACAATTTTTTATATTTTTTTAAAGGTTAAAAAGCCCTAAAAAAATAATGTGGGTTGCCCGGGTTCGAACCCGGGACCTTGGTATGCAAGGGTGATCGCAGAACCAGTAAACCAAGGCCGTGGCCGCGGTTTAAACTGGGTTCTTAAATCTTAAAAACACTGATTCAAATCACCCCCAAATTCGATAAACCCTAGAATGAACAGATCCAAAATCGAAGGTCAATTCGATGTTTTTTGTGGGAATAATCATGGGGCTTTGATTCCCCATGTAAATACGAACCCAAAGAGTGTTTTATTACCTGTTATGGATGTGTAATTCGATGGATACGAGTTCGAGTGAGGTCGCGGCTGTGGAGCTTTGAATTCAATAGGTTGGAGTTGATTATAATCAAATTACTCGCACCAGTAGCTTCTATTAGCGTTTAAGGTTCAAAGCCCTCAATCAATTTGGATTAAGAGAACTCCGAAGGTTGTTCTCGATCAAGTTGCAGGTCGCGATGGGGAGGTGATCGAGGGATCTGTTTGTGTGATTTCTAGGTGGAATTGATAGTTGTGGACGATTAGGAATGTCTAGGGGGTTGCTTATATAGGATTAATTTGGTCATTGTTGGATTTTTGAGCGGTATTGAGTTTGAATTAAAGTTATTCGAATATTGGATCATGAGCTGTAAAACCGGGGCTTTTCGTTCAAATTAAAGCAGATGTTGTTGTTCAAAATGCCCCCACGAATCTTTTGGTGCTTTTTGGGTTTTAAATGGTTCGGTTTTAAGGTGGAATGGGAGTCGCCGCCGGAAAATCGGGGAAGGGGAAATGGGCGGGGGTTGGTTTCGAAAATTGGAAAGTTACACAATGGCCCCTGCGGTTTCGATTATTATTATTTTAAGTATAAAAGTTTTATTTAAGTTTTTAAATTGACATAAATGGTCCTTGAACTTAAATAAATTTTTATAAATTATTTTTACTAATTACTATATTATTATTATTATTATTATTATTAGTTAATATTATTATAATTAAACTATTATTATTATTATTATTAGTTGTTATTATTATTTTTATAATTACGCTATTATTATTATTACCATTATTATCCATTATCATTATTATTATTGTAAAAAAAATTTAAATATCGAAAAAAATACGAGATGTTACAATATATATATATGTATATATATATATATGTATATATATATATGTATATATATATGTATGTATATATATATATGTATATATATATATGTATCTATATATATGTATGTATATATATATAGTATATGTGTATATATATATATATATATATATATATGTATGTATATATATATATGTATATATATATGTATATATAGATGTATATATATATATGTATGTATATATATATATATGTATATATATATATCTTCATCTTCATACTATAATAAAGAGTAACTTGAAATGCCACGTGGCAGCACCACAACCATCCTCATCAAAATTTTCCCGCCTCTCTCTCATCTTAAATAATTACCTTAATTACTAATAATATTATTTAATATTCTTTTACATTAATAAATGAAAAAAGAGATCTACTTATTAATGTTATTTCTAAATAAATAATTTAATATAAAATAATAAAATTTTCTAAAGCATAAAACTTTTTTAAAAATATGAAATATTTTAAAAGTGGTATTTTTAAAAATTCAATTTTTCAAAACCAAAAATAATTAATTTGGCTGATATAATAAGAAAATTTTTAAAAATGACATTTTTATATGATTGTTTTAGAACAAAATGTTTATTTTTTTTTAAAAAAATTTAAAAACTAAATTTTAAAAGGTTGATATCACTATTTTATTAGTAATAGACATTTTTCATATGTAATTCGGTCATATCATATCTTATAATATTATTTTATAATTAATAAATTTTATTATTCTAATATTTTATTTATTCAACCCGTGTAATACACGGGTTTACTAAATCTAGTGTGTATATATATATATATATATAGGGGGAGGTTCTACTAAAAAATAAATTTTGCCTAAGAAGGGTAACAAATGATCTTAGCCTTCCATTTCTTAATCAATGTCTAAAATGATAATATTATAAATAAAAAGATGGAAGGGTATTTTGGGTATGTAACCACTTTTGTTGACTTTTTTGAGTTTCCCCCAATTTTTTTAAACGTTTATAACTTTTTCATGCTAGATTATTTTTAAAAAAAAAATTGCACCATAAAATCAAGCATTTTTTTCTCTTTAAATTGAGTATAGTATTGCTATATTTTTTTTATTAAAAAAAAAATTGGTGAAATTGTGCTGCATTTTAACGTTTTTGTGCTGTATTTTATAAAACAGCACAGGGTTGTGCTGTATTTCATAAAACAGCACAGGGTTGTGCTGTATTTCATAAAACAGCACAGGGTTGTGCTGTATTTCATAAAACATCACAGGGTTATGCTGTATTTCATAAAATAGCATAGGGTTGTGCTGTATTTCATAAAACAGCACAACCCCACAGGGTTGTGCTGTATTTCATAAAACAACAAAGAGTTGTGCTGTATTTAATAAAACAGCACATGGTTGTGCTGTAGATGGTGGTGAAGATGAAGAATCTAAGGATACATCTGTTTCTGCTAATTTACCTAGGGCGATTCCTATGTTATGAAGCGATTGAACATAAACAACATGAGCTGCTGCTAAATTGTACCTAGAATCAATTGCTTGTTTAATGTATCTCTTCCGTTATTTGCATAATCGCAGAGGTTCACACGTCTCTGCTTTCGAATTCGAAACACCCATTTCAAATTCAATGATAATTTTATAAAATTTGAGTGAAAACGAACGAATTTACCCAATTACGAGATGAATTGAAGCCCAAATGGGAACAATGGCGAAAATGCAGGTTCTGTTCTTACCCAATCACCAAATTTGACACAAAAAAAGCACGAAGAACCCTAATTTACAGTCGAAATGAGGTGGGTTTGTGAAGAAAAAGCGAAAAGTGAGATGAATGAGTTGGATTTTGGAAGAAAAGGTGGAATTTTGTGTGACAAAAGCAGTTGAAATCAAGATACTGAAAGAGAAAACATGAATATCTGGGAATCTGATTCACTGGCTTTACGAAAAGATTAGAAATTAGGGTTTTCTGAAGGTGGATTCATGGTGGTTTTGGGAAAAAGGTGGATTTCATAAATCAGCACAGGGTTGTGCTGTATTTCATAAAACAGCACAGGGTTGTGCTGGATTTCATAAACAGCACAGGGTTGTGCTGAATTTCATAAAGCAGCACAGGTTGTGCTGGATTTCATAAAACAGCACAAAATTGTTAATAGACCAAAATACCCTTTAATCATATTTTCTAGTTTTGCCACACCACCTCAGTTCTTCTTAGCCTTCTTAGGCAAAATATATTTTTTAGTGGAACCTCCCCCTATATATATATATATATATATATATATATATAATATATATATATATATATATATATATATATATATATATATATATATATATATATATATATATATATATATATATATATATATATAGGGGAGGGATCAAATGAAACCATGTTTATAATTAAAAACCGTGAAAACAACCACTATCCAATCACATAATTTATCATTGATTTAATTTTTTAGTTGTTTAAAGTATATTTAAGTAAATTTTAACTTATTTTCTGAGGTTATTGTTTATTTTTTAATTTAAACTCCAAGGTTGACGATGATAACGAATCGAGGTACGTATACGTAACTTCTATGAGTTAGATGTACGTAACTCTTAGTTGTACACTTGGTAACACATACTTACAAAAACATAACCCTTACATATGTGTAACTATTAGTTATAAACTTTGTAATGCGTACTTACATATATGTAACCCTGGTTTTCACGGTTTTCAATTATAAACATGGTTTTCATTTGATCCCTCCCCTATATATATATATATATATACTAGTAGGAAACCCGCACGTTGCAGCGGGATCACGGCAGGAATTCGACATCAGTTCATTACAATAACCGTATTAAGCACATTTCTTTTCTTTTGCTTCTCTTCACCCACCTGAAACAGAAAAAAAAAAGATTAATATAAATGATATGTTACTTATGATTCCAAAAACAGTAATTAAATATTATCTAATATATTAAACTATGTATCAAACTGCTCTAGATTGCATAGATATCTATTAATTCAAAGATAAATGATACATATCTCTAGTAAGAAACCCGCGCGATGCGGCGGCGGGAATAATTTACAAAAGCGATACTCATTTTTTATTAGTTAATGGATACTCTCATGGTATGATACTTCTATTAGTTTTCTTGTTCATATCAAACCAGTGCAATTACACACATTTGGACCGGGCACAATAAAGCCGGATAACAGAAAAAAGTATTTGGACAGAATCAAACTGACACTAAAACAATACTAAACTAAGACAAACACAAAAAAAAACAAACAACCAACCAGATAAAACTTGAACTAAAATATTAATTATTTTGTACAAGCTATATAGCATGCATTAGGACATACGCGCCATTTCAAAAACCTAGAGAAAGTTTAATTACAAACTGGCAATATAACAACATGGTTTTGGACTTCATGGCATTTGTTCATATACCTTCACATGTTCAAAATTTAAATGATTTGTGTTGCAACTGCAACACCGACAATTCCATATAACAATGCACAAAGAGGAAGATTAACTCATTGTCCAAATCATATTACTTTTGTTTTATCTTGTGTATTGCAATCTTCTTCAATGTCATCTTCATCATGTTTCATCTCTGAGTTCACCATTGCCCTCAACACTACAACAAGCAACAGACATACAACCCGAAAACCCAGTGAGTTTAAAGGTAACAACTAACAATTATTTTGAACATCTTAACTAAAATCATTATGAATGTATAAAATTCTTCCTATAAAACTAAATCAATTGATACATGACACATACTAACCTGAAATACAACAACTGTAATGCCAACCCACTTATAAAGTTGTTCAGTGATTCAAGTACTATATTTGTTCCCAATGATGGTCAAGCACGATGAAGAGAACCAAAGCCACCTTCAGTAGGATGAATAGTTTTCATAATAACATATTGCAAAATTCAAGACTCAAGAAAAAACACTTAAAAATGGTACATTTTAAGTCCTTGACATGTTTCTTTATGATGATGTTGTTAGAAGTAATTTTACCATGTGCAACTAAACATGTTCTCTAATATTTAACATTAAGAATCTTAATCCCTAAATTTAACCATCAATTTGAATCCTGTGCAGCTAAACATGTTTCTTGGTATTTAGCTTTAAGAATCTTAATCCCTTAATGCAACCACCAATTTGGATTAAAAAAGCACTTGCACATCAGATCAAAAGGCATACCTCATTCGTCTAATACAACTTCAATTCCCAGTACGAAATGCCCTAGGAGGTATGAAATTAGCAGTTGATTTCAACAATATAAATGACAAAACTATAACGCAGATTAATACACATTACCTATGCTTTTTTGTTTAATTTTTCTGCCTTTAATGTTCAGCAATACCTTTCAATAAATGGCTAAAAGGTTAGACATGATGAATTTAATCAATTCACAACAGAAGTGGACATAATTAAGAAAATAAAATAGTATACCTACCTGAAATTACAAACATAATTAAAAAAGAATACCTGCCTGAAATACATACAAGGATGTATAGTAATAACTGCAACATGGAGTAAGCATGCTGCGCATTTGTTATCTCATATATCCAATTGCAACATGGAGTAAGCATGCTGCGCATTTGTTATCTCATATATCTAATTTGCTTGACCTTAAAGTTTGCTAATTAACACATGATATTGACTCATGATATTGACTCATGATATTGACTCATGTTCAGAGTTAGAATTTAAAACATAAGTTTTGAATGGTAACCCTGTCTTAAGAAACAAAACACAAGTAAATCCTAAAGTCACACAATTAGGTCCACCAAGACACCAACTGGCAACATGTCTTAATCCTTCCCAAAAATTTTAACTTTGAGGTTAATAATAATACTACTGTTCATACTAACACTTACCTGGATGAACCAAAGTCTTTCGACCTCCCAACGATGAGATCACACAAATGTTAAATGAAGCAATCGGAGTGTTATCTTGAGCTGATTTTGGTATCTCAGGGAAGAGCTTAATGAACATATTTCTATTCTTTTCAAGAACTAAATGCCTTCAATTTGCAAAATCACACAAACCCAAATCAATAATATTATCTTTTAAGATAATAGACCCACAATAATAATGACCAGAATCAAAATAAACATGAAACAAAAGATAGTTACCTTGCTTCCATCAGTTAGATACCCATTCAAGGTCCTAAACTCCTTTTTATATACAGCTAGAAGTAAATTTATTGCACCCTGGAAAAAGATAATCAGAAGTAGAAAATTTAATCATGATAAGCATTGAGCATCCTTAGATGGAAAATATATGCTATAGCCACTTGCAAAAAGTTGAAAATGTACCTCACGAATTTCTAAAGTAGGATATGCGGTAAAAAATCATTGCCAACAAAGAAACACATGAAGATAAAATCATCAACTATGCGCTCAAAACCTATCTTAGAAGGAGGATTGGGAATTCTCATCTCATATTCCAGGTATTCCCTAAGAGTCCAAATGTTGAGAAACTGCAAAAAAACAATGAACATGTAAAGAAACAATTTGACAACATAACTATCAATGAAATAAACATAATTAACAGTGAAATAATAAAATACCTGGTATGGCTTCTTAGGCAAAGCATCAGCAACTCCTTTTTCATCAAATTCACCTGCCTTCCTCTTTGCTTTCCCTTCACAAGCTGCTGCTAAATGACCTACTTCGCCACAGATAAAACACTTGTCTTGTTGTCCGGGAGTATATACAACCTGAAACATCAAAATGATACAACATAAAATGGATGTTCAGTTGTTCACTACACATTTATATTGAAGTACTATATCAAAATGATACAACATAAAATTGTATACTGCCAAACTTTGTAATCTACAAATGAGTGATAAGATTAGGTTTACTTATGCCAAATTTTGTATCTAATTACAAACTGTGACTACAAGATGTAAAGTTACAACTTTTGATGCATAAAGTGCAAGTCAATAGTGTATGACTGTATGAGTGTAGGACCACCCTGAAATTGATCACTAAAAATGACAAAGTGTGCACCAATAATATTGCACTCCAGTTGGATTAAAATTGAAGGCAAATCACAATCTTTTGTGCATTAATTAACATTTTTTATATGTTCAATCAACCACTAATCTATTCTGATTAACTTTACAGATTTGTTGACCTTTAACTCCAAGATTTACACTAATCATGGAAACAGAATGAAACAGGAATAAATTCAAGCAGATAAGATCCAAACAATGAATTTGAGCGCATAAATTACGAACTTTAACTATCAAACAATTTCGACTTCAATACGCAGTGTAAATCTAACTAAAAACAACAGCAACATCAACAAAACTCTAATTAGAAAAAATTGAATCTGAAGTGCAATAACTTCTGACGAAGATATGCAAAATATGAACCCGAATCAGGAATGATTCATGATTATAACCACAATTTATAATGTTACCTTTTCTGCGAAATGCCTCCACAGATACTGCATGAAAGGGATGTATTGCAAGACTGGAGCAAAATCAAGTGACATTCTATATAATAGCCTCGTCTTGCTTCTTGATGATGGCAAGCAGACGTGTAGTTGGTGAAGGTGTGTTGAACATTGCTCTGTGCTTTGCCCCTCCAGTTTCCCAGGTTTTGAAATTCCAATGGTCGACAACACCATACATGGAGGGCGAAATTCCATATCTATTTAACCAAGCTGCAATAACATGTAAACATTAGTCATCTAAAAAGCTTCAACTTCTAACATCAACTTTTAATGGTTGAAAAGTGAAAACATGTTGTTACTTTAGTTGAATATTTAAGTTAGTTATTTAAATGTCATTAGAAAAGTTATATTATTTCAATGACAATCCAGTTATTTTGAACAAAATGGTTTTGAGGTTTTATGTATTACAATTACACCTGGGTGGCTTCCAAAAGGTTTGAACCATTTGCTTTGTTTTCTTTTAAGCTATCATTATTATTTTATTATACCCGTTTGGAAAGAAAAAAAGAAAAAAAAAGAAAAGAAAAGGAAATGATCTGAACTTCCCTATCTGTTAGTTAATGTGTTGATATACTAACTTCTTATATTTAAGATCAACTCAAGTAAAAGAGATGATCACCTCTTATAATAGAAAATGTTAAAAGCATTCATTAGAATGGAAGCAGACCTTGGAACACTCCACCCCTTTGCAAATGTGGAAGTGTGGGTGAAGGGTGCATGTGCGAGATCCAGCAGGTTGTCTAATAGTAGTCCATGCTCCACGGGTAGTTCCATGACAATCTGTCCTCCACAGTAATCTTATGTTAGTTAGTAGAATTACATGATCATTATAACAAAGAAACCTAGACAAATTCGAACTCGAACTATTGAATAAAAAGAGTGTCTAAAAGTACCTCGGCGTGTATTTGGAATCCCTTAGGTGGTTGTAGTGAAGGAATTATGGCAGAAGGAGGCTCATTGCCCGGCCAGATCCATATCATACCTTCCTGTTCGAAGCATGGAAGTGATTTTATTTTCACATTAACAAATTTAGTTGAAGGCATTTTTTCGCATTTCCCATCTGTAGAGTACTCCCAACCTGAAAACAAACTTTGAAAATAAAGACCAAATACAGCATCTTCATATATAATGGATATTTTTTTGTTATAATTTGTATTAAAGGCAAAAGCCAACTTAATTTAGATATTACCATGGTAGGGACATTGGACCCGACCCTCATTTACAGAGCCTAAGTCAAGAGGGCATGCTCTATGCGCACATGTGTTCCGTATACATCCTGGTTTCCCATCTTTCCCACAAAATACTACCCATGGTTCTTCGAAGCAGTCAATTGGAATCTGCATTTTTAAATTAAATTGATAAGATATCATATTTGTATAGGTAAGATTCATAATGTGAAAGGTAGCAAAAAGAAATAAATATATCTGTTTTTTTGTTGATCTCATGCAATAGTTTTGCATCTGTTGCATTAATTACAACAAAAACTGGACCTGTGAAAATCTGAAAACTGAACTACAAAAGCTATTTCAACCCTAAAAAATACTGCAAATCAAACAAAAATACACAAACCAAACCCAATCAACGGGTGTGTAGAATCAGCTCATCTCAAACCACAAAAATTCTTCATCAAAACACAGACCTAAGCTAAAAAGAACATAATTTCTGCAAATCTGAAACACTAAAAACCCTAAAACCCTAAAAACTGAAATGAAACAAAAAGTAAGAAAAAGAACCTCAGAATCTGAGATGATGTATAGAGTAATTCTTCACGTTTTGAAGTGTATAAATCGATCGACACCACCAAATCGTAGCTTGAAGTAGTTAGGGTTGTCGATCAACACCACCAAATCGCGCCACCGCAACCGTTTTTGGTCGAAACCGACGTGGATGATGGTGGTGGTTTGTCGGGGGAAGTGTTTGAGGCGGAGCTTGCAGTAGCAGGGGGTGGCGGAGGAGTGGATGCCGGTGGCGAAGCCGATGGTTTGGGGTGGGGGGTGGGGGGGGAGTTTGAGAGCGACGGGTTATGCCCTGAGATCTGGTTTAAATTTTGAATCCTTTCACTTTGTGCTTTGGTTCACTTTGTGCTTTAAAGTTGTACATAGAGCTCTAAGGGTTGTACATCTCTTAATTTTAAGAGATTGTGTAAAATTACCTTTTTGCCCTAAAGAGTTGCTTATTAATATAGTAGTAGATATATATATATATATATATATATATATATATTATATAATATATATATATATATATATATATATATATATTCAATCACTATTAAAGGTATCCTAATACCCAATTTAAATTATTGTTTCCTTAATGATCATCTACGCCTACCAATTATATTATTTTAATAATGAAATTATTCAACCTACCAATCGTTTGTTTAACTATGCATCTTTTATCTCTACTCTTGATGATGGCAACCCAATTGCGTCAAAGTCGTTCTCCAGAATCATTCCAAGGTTCAAGTTGACTCGATTGTTTTCTTTGTCGCTAACATATTTGGTCTTTGCATAGAAGTATTAATAGAGTGGATGTTTCTACCCCATTTACATATTTAGATAGCGTTTGGTACGCATGAATAAGAGACGGAATGGAATAAACAATTAAGGGCCAATGGATAAAAACATGTTTGGTTGGTAAGGGTAATAAATTGAGCCACTACATAGTTGATTTCATTTTCATAAGTTTAAATTCAATCCCATTTACATATTTAGGTAGCGTTGGTACGCATGAATAAGAGACGGAATGGAATAAACAATTAAGGGCCAATGGATAAAACATTTTGGTTGGTAAAGGTAATAAACTGAACCATTACATAGTTGATTTCATTTCCATAAATTCAAATTCAATCCACCCCCCTCCCCCCCTCTTTTTATCATTAGTCACTAACACCACCCACTCACCTACCACAACAAGCACCACCGGCCACCAAGATCATTCGTCACCGGAACCACCACCAGGCACAGCCACCACCACCACCATCGACCACCACCGCCCGCGTCCACCAACCACCAACCACCGGCGGTGCCGCCAACCACCGGCCATCACCTGCAGCGCAGCCGCCAACCACAACCACCGGCCATCACCAGCGGTGCCGCCAACCACCGCCATCACCAGCGTCGCCGCCAACCACCGGCCATCACCAGCGTCGCCGCCAACCACCGGCCATCACCAGCGTCGCCGCCAACCACCGGCCATCACCAGCGGCGCTGCTAACCACCCGTCACCACTGTCGCCGGTCAACACCGCGAAACCACCACCCGCCATCACCACGATAACTACTTTTATATTTTATTCCTTTATTTTTTCATACCTAACAAACAACACAAATTAATGATTTATCCATTACTAAATGGTAATCAAACAGAACAATAAATGTAGTAATTCATTTCATATTCTCCTTCACTACATTCTCTTATTCATTCCATTACTTTGTCGATTGAATTACTCAATTCCAAACAGACCATTACTTTGTCCATTGAATTGCTCAATTCCAAACAGACCCTTAGATCTTTGTTTTATTAATAGATGCGACTGTCATTCATTAGTGAACTAAATGAAGATTTTGTTGAAGCAATATTGAGGTGTATATGTGTTAGCTAAACAATAAAAGAAACTAAAAATGTTATAATATTTTGTTTACGAAGTCGATAGATTTAATATTTTAAGGAAACTATTGTTTATGGGAAAATAAAAATTTTTAAAATTAAATGGGCAAATATTAAACTTTTAAGGTTTTAAAATACTAAGGGCAAAATAATCATATCTTAAATAGCTTTTTTTATAAAATGGGAATATTCGAAACTTTTTAGTTTTGAAGGGTATATGTATATGTTGTCTCTCTATCTCCCAAGATAGAGGAAAGGCTCGTCACTAACTACCCCTCCCAGACCCTGCTCTTAAGTGGGATTTACTGGTATGTTTGTTTGTTTGTTATGTATATGTGTTTTTTTAGTTTTGGTCAGTGGTAAGCTAACTCGATACTTATATATAAATTTACAATAACGGGCTTAAAATTTACAATCGGAATAAAGGTTACCACTACTGATGAAAGAAAAAGGGGGAGGTCCCCCCCCCCCCCCCCGGCCACAATGATCCTCTGCCCCTTGTTTTGGTTTATATATGATATTTTTCAAGTTTGTAGAGGTATATATAAAATTGCCCCTAATTTTTAAATTTTAAAAATTTGAAAGGTTTTGATGTTTTGATTGTCGGGTCTGATAAGGCTGGTGCAACCAAAACAAACACTTAACCTAATTTTGGTACAATTTATGAAGGACTTCCGAAGACAAAGCTGCATTTCCGAAGATAAGTTCATCAACTTCCCAAGCCAAGATTAGAAGAACTTTCGAAGAGAAACTTAGTCTTTCGAGACTAAGTTTACACTTGTGAAGTATAAAGAATATAAAGACTGTAAGCATTGATTCGAAGAAGTTAATTCCTTCCGAAGCCAAAGTAGCTTCGAAAGACTTTATGTCTTTGAAAGTTTACCCACTTCGGAAGAAGCAACTGTGATGAGTGGATAAAGTAAGGTGTCTGTCAGTCAACTGCTACACTGACAGACTACATGGAACTTCTCCATGCGGGTATGTTTGACCTTACTTTATTCACTGCTCACCCATCATAGATTAGTACAGTTACCAAACTTAGTTGGTGAGAAAAGGTAAGTCATGGGCCTGTCATGACTACCTAATAATAGGATAATACTTTATCTTAGTTACATACTTCTAGCATATGTAGTATTTTGTCTAGTTGTATTTCCCAGCTGGTTTTTCAAGTATAACAAGCTGTAGATAGTAGTATAAATAATTCTCATTGTAAGCTCATAAAAGCATGCTTGTAAGAATGTTGTAAAATTTGAGTTGAGAATTAATATATATAAGTATCTTGAAAATATTTTCTTGTGTCTTGCTTACTTAATATATTACTATCAACTCTTAGAAGATTCTGCTTCATCATTTGAGTGTAACTTAGTGAGTTTAAGAGAGAACTCTTGTGTTAAGTGACTTATATCGATCCTGTAATTGGTATCAGAGCTTCCAGGCTCTTGATTGTGAGATCTTACCATCCCAAATCATCATGACTTTTCACTCATACACTCACCTCACTCAAAATAGCCACGAACCAGAAATCATTAGAATTTAAAATGGGAACGATGACTAAAGCCCCTATCATCACTCCTGAAAATTTCAGATCCTGGCGTACGCGCATTGAAGGTTTCATTAAGTATAAAGATAGCCAAATATGGAGATCTATCACTAATGGTCCTTGAAAGACAAAGGTGGCATCACCAGATGGCAAATGTGACATGATAAAAAAGACTGTCAAAGATTACTCAGATGAAGGCCACAAAAAGATGGACATCGATAGCAAAGCCATGACTGTACTGCTTACAGCCATACCAAACTCCATCATGGTAGGCTTTGAGCATTGCAAGACAGCCAAAGAACTCTTCGATGCTTTGACTCAGATGTACTCTGGTTCTAATAACTCAAATAAAGATTCCATGAAGCAACAATTTGAAAACTTCACCTATATTACTAGAGAGACTCTTAACCAGTAATATTTCAGGTACATGGATCTTATCTCATCACTTTAGTCAGTTGGAGTTTCTCTTGAGAAAAGAGATCTAACAAGGAAGTTAATGAGTGCACTTCCTCAAGAGTGTACTTTTACTGTGTTGCTATCAAGAGAACAGAGAATTTGAACACTCTCATAATGACTAAACTATTCGGCTTTCTTGATGGATACCGTGTAGAGATGGAGACTCAAAAAGGCCATTATATGAACAGAATTTCTGGTCCTTCCACTAGCAATGCTCTAGTTGTTGCTGAAGGATCAAGAACCCCCAGTCCCAAAAGTACCTGACTTACTCCTTGTAGCAACCATGTTGTTCTGGTCCATATATTACTTTCCCTTAAACACCAAAGTCTCAACAGGCTCAATCAAGTCCCTTCTCGGACAATTGTGCATTTGCCTCGAGAAATGAACATTCTGGTGACTTTCAGTTCTATTTTGAAGATCTAGAATGCTTCAGCCCAGATGATATTGAATACATGGACATCGTCCAACAAATGGCTCTGCTGGCTTATAGAGCAAAGAAGTTCTTTAAAAGAACTGGAAGCCAGTTCCCTCAAAACCCAACCAATAATAAATTCAGGTTTGACAAAACCAAGGCCAAGTGCTACAACTGTAATTAACTTGGTTATTTTGCCAGGGAATGTAGAGCTCCAAAATCCAATCCAGGAGCCACTCAAGCCTCCACACATCCTTCCACACATAAAGTTACTTCAACTGAACAACAAACTGTTGTTGTTGCTCAAGAAGTTGACTGGAGCTTCATGGTGCAGGAAGTAACTACTGCTCAAACACTCATGGCTGGAACTAATGACAGCAAGGTATATGAACATCTTTACGCTCCAACTTGTATTGCTAAAGTCAAACTATATTAGGACTATAAAGTGGAAATCAAATCTGATATTGAGTCCTTAAACATCTTAAAATGTTATTTTAAAAGGGTAAAATTTGACTTTAAAACAAAAATTGAAGAGTTAGAAAGAACTGTGTCCTCTTTAAAGCATGAACAAACCAATTACAGGACTCAAATTAAAGATCTAATTTCCAAGTTAATTAAGGCTCATGCCCAGCTAGACATAGCTGAGGCTATAGCAAAGAAGTATGCTATTAAAGAGCATAATTTCCAAACTATTCTTACATCATCCTCCCACTCAAAATATGTTATCAAAACAAAGGTGGGTTGGGAACCAATGAAATTGCTCCACCATATTCTCATGAGTCTATAAGACAACCAAAATATGGTACTGAAGAGTAAGAGGTTCCATCTAAGGGTGTTCAAAGTCGGATATCCGGAATTTCGGATATCCGAAAATTTCGGATAGTGAAAATCACTATCCGTATCCGTATCTGAAATTTCGGATATCCAAAATTCGGATATTCGAAATTCCAGATACGGATTCGGATAGTGATTCGGATATCCGAAATTCATTTTTTTATTTTTTTTTGTTTTTATTTTTTAGTTTTTTTACAATATATAGACATATAATATTATAAAAATAATATAAAAACCATCTCATATCATAAATTCACAATATACACTAAAAATCCCAATCTAAATTAAAAATATCTAAAATTAAAAAAAATAAAAATATTTTTTATTTTTCGGATAATTGGATATTCGAATATCCGAAACTTTTGAAAATCACTATCCGAATCCGAATCCGAATTTTCGGATATCCGAAATTTGGATATCCGAATTTTCGGATATCCGAAAATTCGGATATTTTGGATTTCGGATCGGATTCTTGAATTCGGATATTTTTGAACACCCTTAGTTCCATCTGCTGACCCCCTATCTTATGAGAAGAAGAATGATGCAAATAAGGGATTAATACACGAATGAATCAGGTAGAAAAATCGATCTTCACCTGTAATGAACAACCCCTGACCATCAAAGCTAGAAGAAACAAAGCCAAGGCATCCAGGAAAACTGTCAAGAAAGTAGCTAAGTCCAAGCTGAAGATAGACACAAGGCAAAAGGGTGTGTTTATCTCAGCAGGATTCCAAGTGGTTGGAAGATCTAATCTAGGAAAGGAATGCAGTACCGGTACTCCTATCCAGCTAAAGGATCAGAAACTGAAGAGGAAGACTGTTGAGAAATGTAAGAAACAACAGTCAACACACCCTATGAAAAGTAACATTGAATGCATAATGTGTGTTCTACATAACCACATGCCTAAAGATTGTTACTACAATCCTGCAAGCACACATTATACAAATAATGTTAAGAAGGAAGAAGTCATGGAAGGTTTCACATTTGGACCTTATCACATGGTTCAAATGTTAAGAAAAGGAAAACTTACTTCCGAAGCCAAATTGCTTTCGGAAGAAAATCATTCTTTCGAAAGAAAAACAACTTCAGAAGAAAAGTCAAAGAAATTCCAAAGAACAAGAGAATTTCTTTGAAAGCTTCCAAAAAGAAGACTGCTTTGAAAGGATAGGTTTTGAAAGCCTCTTACGAGAAGAAAGAAGTTTTGGAAGAAAGCTATGCTGCTCAAGCTTCATCAAGCTCATCTTCACTGGTCAACCAAAGTATGGAATGGAAGATAAAGAAGATGTTTGCAGCCTAAACCTCTTCTTCCAAAACCACAATTGAACCCCCATGTCTACATTTTGGTTCAATTTTGTCATCCACATTGGAAGAACCCAAGACCAACAAGGCTTGGGTTTCCAATAGCACAAACTTTTCACCTTATGTGCAGGGACATCCATTTGACAAAAATAGAAATATATGGATTGTGGACAGTGGTTGCTCAAGGCACATGACCGGGAACAGATCTCTTCTTCAACAGTTTCAACATTTTAATAGTGGACTTGTTCAGTTTGGAGCTGAAACCGGAGGATACTTTTCTGGCAGAGGAAGTGTATCCAGTGGTAAGTTAAAATTAACAAAGTAAACTTTGTTAAACAGTTGAACACAACCTGTTAAGTGTTTCTCAATTCTATGACCAAAAGCACTACATGCTTTTCACAGAACATGAGTGCATTATCCACAAACCTGGGATGACAATTCCTTAGGAATTGGTGCTTCTTAGATCTCCCAGGAAAGGGGATATGTATAAGCTTGATATGAAAATGCTTCACCACTGGGTGAAGTATCATGCTTTCTTTCTAAAGCTAATGGTGATGAGTCAACTCTATGGCATAAGAGAATGTGTCATATTAATTTTAAGACCATGAACAAGCTGGTCAGAAATAATTTTGTATATGGTATGCCTAAAAAGGAATTTATTTGCAAGGATAATTATGTTGCTTGCCTAAAAAGGAAACAACAAGGTTCCTCATAAATCCAAAGAAGTGAACTCTATCACCACACCATTACACTTATTGCACATGGATCTCTTTAGCCCTACAAGTATAATGAGTATTGGAAGGAAATCATACTACCTTATGATTGTTGATGACTTTACTAAATAAATAGGTTTTCTTTTTAAGAACTAAGGATAAAACTGCTGAAATTTTAAAATCTTTTATTCTTAAAATTAAGAACAAGATAGATCATAAGGTAAAAATATTAAGAAATGACCAAGGGACTGAGTTCAAGAATCAAGTTCTTGACTCATTTTGTAACTCTAAGGGGATCACCAGACAATATAGTGCTCCCTGAACTCCTCAACAAATGGTGTTGCTGAGAAGAGAAATAGGACACTTATTGAGGCTGCTAGGACTATATTAGCTGATTCAAAGCTGCCTCTAATATTCTAGGCAGAGGCTGTCAGCACCGCATGCTATGTGCAGAATAGAGTACTTATAGTTAAGCCACATGGAAAAAACCCCTTATGAGCTATGGAACAAGTGATCACAATTCATTGGTTTTCTTAGGTCCTTTGGTAGCAGTGTACCATACTTAACACAAAGGACAATTTAGCAAATTTGCTAAAAAGTTTGATGATGCTATCTTTATTGGATATTCTTCAAGCTCCTAAATACAACATTAAAATCAGGAATTTGAGGAATCATCCAATATTATTGTTAACATGTTCAGGGAATGGTCCTAAAGATATCTCAACTTAGAATTGTTTTCCAACTATTCTAAACCTTCTTGTGATATTATTTCAGCTGGAACAAGTGGTCAAACTGATTCCTATGAAGATCAAATGTTTGAGTTCCCAAGGCCTCTCCCAAGATCTCTAAGAAGATATGAAGATCAAGCTCCCATAGCTGGTAATCCGGAGAGTCTCACCATCTCTAAAAACAATGGAGCATCAACAAGTTCAGCCAAATGAGCCCCAAACTTCACCAACTGACAACTTTAATATTCAACACCAAGCTGATGAAGACAGTGACATGGAGGAACAGGAAACTATTTATCCTTCTTCACAACAATTCATAACAGATGTTGTCACACGTTCCTTGAATCAATCCTCATTGAATGAATGTGAGACAACAGCTGGTGGTGGTGTCCACAATCCTGACAAAAATATCTCTAACTTGGATCTATCTATGCAACTAGATGTGATTCCTAGGCTTAGGATCCACAACACCCACCCAGCTAAAAACATCATTGGGATGTCTCAGAGGGAGTAAAGACAAGGATTCACACTCATCAAGGGAATGTCTGCTTGTATTCATGCTTCCTCTCTCAAATTAAGCCCAAGAAAGTTGAAGAAGTCTTAAAGGATAATAATTGGGTTGAAGCAATGCTGTAAGGCCCCGTTTCCGGAACGCTTACAATTGGACATTCATCGCACTTAAAACATTTTTAAAACATACATTACTTTTACAGCAGAAATTAAAACTTTCATTTATAATTAAAAACATGTTATTTCATTACATTACAACATTTGTTTCCTTATCAAAATACAAAATAACATGTCAAAATATGTATGCCATCCTCAACATTCCCGGTAGCTTATGCATCCATGCCTGCAACTCCTCAGCATCAACAAAATACCTGCCAACTATCATGCATAGAAACAGTCAGCAACACTGATTGAGTTCTAGTTTTATAATAAAATACTTTACTTCCTTTAAAAACTAGTCTTTACATTCATCCGTGGTCATACATCATACGTAAATTCACTCTATATTCATCGTTCATTCGCTCTTTCGTACGTTCATCGTTTCATTCTTTTCATTACTATTAACTTTCATATTCATTCATTCGTTTCATACTTTTCACAGTCTTTTACTTTATTTCTCTTACTTTCTTTTCGTACTTTACATTTCATAAGTGGTCATACATCATACGTGTATACTGATAATAATTATTATTATCATCATCAATCATTCATTTATTCATTCATTCATTCACTCATTACTCATCATTACACGAATCCTGTCTCATGCACTATCCCGACTTATACTCGAAAGCTGATGTTGTGCCCGGGGCCTATACACAAACCCCCAACTCATGCTTAAAGACTGACACAGCACCGGGATACGCGACAGAGATCCTATCTCGTATGCAACACTCCCGACTCTTGTCCGAAGACTGACACAGTACCGCGGCCGCAATAAGACCTCATCTCCTTTACACGTCATTCTGTCTCATGCAATAACCCTGACTCATGATCGAAAGCTGATACTATGTCGGGGCTTCTAAACAAACCCCCGCTCATGTCCGAAGACTGACACAGTACCGGGGTACGCGACACGGATCTCATCATCCGTCACCTCCTACTCATCATTAGTTATCTCACGTATTCATTCGTTTCGTACTTTATCATTATCTTCCACTTTCATTACATAATACTTTACGTTCATTCATTTATTCGTTCATTTATTGGTTCATTTATTCGTTCATTTATTCATTCATTCTTTCAAACATCATACCACGTAGTCATACATAACGTATTACAGAACATAATAAATACGTTTTGAAAACATTTTAACGAAGAAAGATAACACATCACTCACACGCATAAACATCATAAACCTCATTACATCATCATTCATACATCAAGCATAAGTCATCACATCATAACAGAGCTGTCTCTCCATTCTACTACTTCAAATCCTCTTAGAAAATCCTAAGTTCAAAATGGGCGCATGGGGCATTTTAGGCACATGAGCATAAAAATTCTAAGTGTAAACAGTCTGGGCGCTTCAGCACTATGCGGGCACATGAGACTTGTTTGGTGTTTTATTACTATGTAGGCTCATGAAGCATGTTCAGGCGCTTCAACACTTAGGCGCATGAGCAACTCCGAGCGCATGAGCACTATCTGGGCGCATGACCCAAAACTTAGGCATTTTAGCAAACTAGGGCGCATGGGTACCATTTGGGCGCATGGCCAACACTTAGGCGCATGGGCACTTTTCCAGGCTCTGATAACTATTTGGGCGCATGACCTTAGGGCATGAGGACAGTTAGGCGCATGAGTATACTTAGGCGCATGAGGTCATTCTGGGCGCATGGGAACATCCTGAAATGTTTTCTATGCTACCAACAACACCCGAATACCAGTCTAACACTACCCAAACACAACTCTAACATGCTAAGGCACTTAAGCACACTAAATATCGATTCTAACCTCTAAACCAACATCAAACGTACATTCAAGAACATCATTCGAACCACGTGCTAAAAACTCACGGTTACTTAAAAAATCTTTTGTTTGGTATGCATAATAGCCCCAACACTTTAAAAATCAAAAAAAGGGGTTCTAGAACTCACCTTGAAGCAGATCTTCAAACTAGACACTTCCACTAGCAAATTCAACTCCAAGTTCTCGAAAACAACTCAAAAAACCAAGAACTTTGGTCAACAGCTTGTGAATTCGGTTAAAACAGAACATATATCAAGAAAACTCACCTTTATAGCTTCTTCTTCCTTTCTCTCTCTAGAACCGAGAGTTTTTCTTCTTCTCCTTCTTCAACCGAGAGCAAGAAAAGCATCCACTTTAAGTGGGCGGCCATGCCCTTCAAATCCTTAAATAATAAGGTTTTGTACTTCGTACACTTTACCCTGTCCTACTTGTGTCCATTTTCTTTTCTTTCTAGCTACTTTTCTTCTCTCTGCTTTTAAATAAAACTCAGGGTGTTACAAGTCCACCCCGCTTAAATGGGTTTCGTCCCTGAAACCTATCGCTTCTTGAACAGTTGCGGTGATACTGTCTCACCTCTTCCTTGATCTTACACATAGGCCTAGATCCCTTCGCCTCCATTGCACTCGCACCAGTGAAACCACCATTCTCCTTAGCCCCTTTCTTCTATCTATCAGAAACGACCACAACTTGCTTCTCGAAGTTGATTCTTTCACCCATCTCAGTATCCTCTAGTGGCATGATCATATCCTCATCGATAGAGCACTTTTTTAGAAGAGATACATGGAACGTCAGATGAATTCCACTTAACTCATCGTGCAGCTCCATTCGATGTGTCACTTCTCCTACCTGAGCAACAAATAGAATGACCCTCTGTACCCTAGCATTAGCTTTACTCACTTTCTAAACCGAATGATCCACTTCCCTAGATGAAATCTTCATCATAATCTATTATCGTAGGTCAGCCTGAACTCTTGTCGGGCACGGTTGATCAATCCATCTTCTGGCAACACTCGGTATTTCCTCGTAGGTTACTGGCCAATTCACCCAGAGGTGTGCGTCTACCCACCTACGTCTGTCCTGAACGTCTAGCAGGAAACAAGCACTCCCTTAATTCTATCGTGAAATCCTCTAGGGCATCAGGTAACCTAGTGAACTTACCAATAGTAATCCTACATCGAAGGGCTCATCGAATCTTCCTACTCCTAACGTGCAACTTAGGAAGCAGGAACGAAGCTACTACTAACAACACAATCAAAGCATAGATTCACAAATCTAAATTACCAGAAACATACCTGATGTAACCTTGGAGTTTGATCTAGCCTCCTCCCGGTCATAACAAGGCTCTAGCCTTCACCCTCGTTTCCCTTTCTTGCACTGGAGCTTCCTGCCCTCGACTTCTTGCAGTCTTTACACATGTGTCCAGTCTTTCCATAGTCGTAGCATTTAACCATTTGACAATCTCTCGCCCTGTGGCCCTCCTTCCCACACTGGAAGCAGACGTTCAACCCCCACTTGCACTTCACCTCGTGGCCTCTACCACACTTCTTGCATACCTCCTTCTTCCTTGTTACCTTCTTCTGATCATCGACCCTAAATGTCTCACCTCCACACACAAATCCACAAGCATTGCCTTGCCTTCCATTCCCATTCTTAACATAGTCCCGCTCCTCCTCTTCGTCCATTATCGATGTCGCCTCTCAGTCGTCGTACAATATCCCAGCTAGGTCGACCACCGATCTAATGTACCTGGTCGGGCAGCGATCAGATTATGCGGATATCTACCGGCAGTCCTTGAATGTACCTCTTAATCTTTCATGATGCAGGCGTCACTGATCTGGCACCAGCCTAGCCATCTCGATGAATTTAGTGGTGTACTACTAGTGTGTTATCGTTCCCGCGCCTCCAGCTGCAGGAACTCTCTCTCGATCTTATCCAATTCCCATTGAGAACAAAACTCCTTGATCCCAGCTTCTTTAGTTCACTCCACCTCATCCTTCCAACTACCCTGGTACCCTCAGCCTAGACAATGTTGTCCCACCAGCATAAGACCGAGTCCACACGAGTGGGTAGCAAACTTCACCTTTTCATCCTCTCGGCACTCGCTGATATCAAGTACCGCCTCCATCTCTCTTACCCAATGGTTAGCAGCCGCAACACTCCCGCTTCCATCAAACTTTGGGGGCCTGCATCTTTGGAATGCCCCGTAGTTACAGCCCCGTGCAGTTTCCTGCACCGCTTCTTCCTCCTCCTCCTTACTAGAGACAACCGTATCTGTCTCCTGTTGTTCTCTTTCTTCTCTCCCAGTGGTCATCCTTCTTTCTTTCTTCTCATCCTCCCTTATAGCCTTAATAACTTCATTTACCACGACGCCAGAATCGTCTGCATGACTTGGTTTACTTCCTCTACTACTGCCTCTTCACTGAGGCCCTTAGTTCGCACTCTCATCACCACTTTCCTGATGATGCATCTCAGGCTCTTCACGGGCCCTCTCTGTAGTCTTGTCCTTATTGTTAGTAACACGCGGTTTTAGCACCACGTCCATCATGTACTCACCTTTAGAGGCCTTAGACGATCTACCACCAGCCATACTCTAAAGATTCAACACTAAGACGGTCATTCAAGGTAATAGCTTGGATTATGTCAAGTATAGTAAGTCCCTAATTAAAGTGGCCATTTGTGATTAGCCACTTACTTTACTCTTCATTCTCCAGGCATTCCCTATCCTGACTATATTAGTATCTAAATCTACATGAAAGCACACAAGCCACATAACATGCGCACATAATACCGATTAACATTAACTTACATAAAACGTTTACATAAAACCTTTACCTATAGGCTCGTAGCTACTAGACTGGCATCTCCTTCCTTTTCGTCCCATTCTTAGTTTAAGATATAGGTTTTGAAAAATATTTTACCCAATTCACTTAAACTTTTTCTCTGATACCAACTTGTAAGGCCCCGTTCCCGGGTTGCTTATAATTGGATATTCATCGCACATAAAACATTTTTAAAACATACATTACTTTGGCACCGGAAACTAAAACTTTCATTTATAATTAAAAACATGTCATTTCATTACATTATAACATTCGTTTCCCTATCAAAATACAATAACATGTCAAAATGTGGATGCCATCCTCAAACATTCCCAGTAGCTTATGCATCCATGCCTGCAACTCCTCAGCATCAACAAAATACCTGCCAGCTATCATGCATACAAAATGTCAGTGACGCTGAGTGACTTCAAGTTTTATAATAGATACTTTACTTCCTTTAAAAACTAGCCTTTACATTAGTCCGTAGTCATACATCATACTACACTCATTGTATATTTCATCGTTCGTTTTGTTCTTTCGTTCATTCGTACGTTCATCGTTTCATTCTTTTCATTACTATTCACTTTCGTATTCATTTTTTCTTTTGTACTTTTCACTGTCTTTTACTTTCTTTCTCTTACTTCTTTTTGTACTTTACATTTCATCAGTGGTCATACATCATATGTACATACTGATAATAATTCTTATTATCTTCATCATCATTCGTTCAGTCATTCATTCCTTCACTCATTACTCATCATTACACAATCCTGTCTCATACAATATCCCGACTCATGCTCGAAAGCTGATGTTATGTTGGGGCATGTACACAAACCCCTGACTCATGTCCGAAGACTGACACAGCACCGGGATACGCGACAAAGATCACATCTCGTATGCAACACCCCCGACTCATGTCCGAAGACTGATACTGTGCCGGGGCCTGTAACCGAACCCCCGACACATGTCCGAAGACTGACACAGTATCGGGGATGGAAACAAGACCTCATCTCCCTCACACGTCATTCTATCTCATGCAATACCCCCCGACTCATGCTGGAAAGCTGATACTGTGCTAGGGCTTCTAAACTAACCCCGGACTCACGTCCGAAGACTGACACAGTACCAGGTACACGACACGGATCTCATCATCCGTCACTTCCGTACTCGTCATTTGTTATCTCACATATTCGTTTCGTACTTTATCATTATCTTCCACTTTCGTTACATATTACTTTACGTTCATTCATTTATTCGTTCATTATTCATTCATTCTTTCAAACATCATACCATGTAAAGTCATACATAATGTATTACATAACATAATACATACGTTTTTGAAAACTTTTTAACGAAGAAAGATAACACATCACTCATAGACATACACATCAAAACCCTCATTACATCATCATGCATACATCAAGCACAAGTCATCACATCCTAACAGAGCCTGTCTCCCCATTCTACTACTTGAAGTCCCCTTAGAAATCCTAAGTCCAAAATGGGCGCATGGGGCATTTCAAGTGCATGAGCATAAAACTTCTAAGTGTAAACAGTCTGGTCGCTTCAGCACTATGCGGGCGCATGAGTCCTGTTTGGGCGTTTTACTACTATGTAGGCGCATGAGGCCTGTTCAGGCGCTTTAACACTTAGGCGCATGAGCAACTCCGGGTGTATGAGCACTATTTGGGCGCATGACCCAACACTTAGGCATTTTAGCAAACTTGGGGGCATGGGTACTATTTGGGCGCATGGTCAACACTTAGGCGCATGGGCAATATTCCAGGCGCATGACAACTATTTCGGCGCATGACCTTAGGCGCATGAGGACAGTTAGGCACATGAGCATACTTAGGCACATGAGGTCATTCTGGGCCCATGGGAACATCCTGAATGTTTTCTATGCTACCAAGAACACCCATTACCAGTCTAACACTACCCAAACACAGCTCTAACATGCTAAGGCACTTAAACACACTAAGTATCGATTCTAGCCCCTAAAACAACATCAAACGTACATTCACAGAACATCATTCAAACCACGTGCTAAAACTCACGTTTACTTAAAAAAAATCGTTTGTTTGGTATGCATAATAGCCCCAACACTTTGAAAATCAGTAAAAGGGGTTCTAGAACTCACATTGAAGCAGATCTTTGAACTAGACACTTCGACTAGCAAATTCAACTCCAAGTTATCGAAAACAACTCTAAACACCAAGAACTTCGGTCAACAGCTTGTGAATTCGGTTAAAACCGAACATATATCAAGAAACTCACCTTTTACAGCTTCTTCTTCCTTTCTCTCTATAGAACCGAGAGTTCTTCTTCTTCTCCTTCTTCAACCGAGAGCAAAAAAAGTAGATCCACTTTAAGTGGACGGCCATGCCCTTTAAATCCTTAAAATAATAAGGTTTTATACTTTGTACACTTTACCCTATTCCACTTGTGTCCATTTTCTTTTCTTTCTAGATACTTTTCTTCTCTTTGCGTTTAAATAAAATTCGGGGTGTTATAATGCAAGAGGAATTGCTTCAATTCAAAAGGTAGAATGTGTGGAACTTATGTCCACTACCACAAGGCTAAGTCCCTATAGGCACCAAATGGGTGTACCGAAACAAGAAGGATGATAGAGGTTTGATCATCAAGAACAAGGCCAAACTTGTTGTTCAAGGGTACATATAATAAAAAGGAATTGACTACACAGATGTCTTTGCACATGTTGCAAGATTTAAGGCTGTTAGGAGCTTCCTTGCTTTTACAGCATCCAAGAACATCACTGTCTACCAGCTTGATGTGAAATGTGCATTCCTGTATGGGGATATCAACAGAGAAGTCTATGTGTGCTAGCCACCTGGATTTGAAGATCCACAATATCCTAACTATGTGTGCAAATCGGACAAGGCAATCTATGGTCTACACCAAGCACCTAGGTTATGGTATGAGACTTTGTCTCAATTCCTATTAAAATGGCTATACCAGAGGCACCATAGACAAGACATTGTTCATAAAGAGGTATGGAAAGTACAAGCTGCTTGTACAAGTCTATGTGGATGACATCATATTGGTTCCTCAAATGACCAAATGTGTATGGACTTTAAGAGCACCATGAGGAAGAAGTTTGAGATGATTTCTATGGGCAAGATGGACTTCTTCCTTAGAATTCAAGTGAAGCAGTTGAATGAAGGGTTTTTAATCAGTCATCTAAGTATGTCAAGGACATCTTAGATAGATTTGAAATAAAGGATTGTCAGCCAGCCAGAACACCTATAGCCAGATATCCTAATCTTTGTCCTGACTCTGAGGGGAGGATATTGATCAGCATGGGTACAAGGCAATTATTGGATCCTTAATGTATTTAACTATAAGCAGACCTGATATCACGTTTGCAACATGCATCTGTGCAAGATATCAAGCCGCTCCTAAGGTGTCTCACCTGGTTACTACCAAAAGGATTCTTAGATACCTCAAAGGAGCTCCTAAACTAGACTCTGGTATCCAAAGAACAGGACTTCAACCTTTATGGTTATACTGACACTGACTACGTGGCTGCAACATCAATAAGAAATCAACATCAGGATGATGTCAATTTCTTGGTGGAAGGATCATTTCTTGGTAATGCAAGAAGCAATCTTGTGTCTCTACATCAACTATTGAAGCTAAATACATTACTACGACCAGTTGCTATGCTCACTGCTGTGGATTCAGAATCAGATATAGATTACGGATTCAACTTCATGGAAACTCCTATCCACATAGACAAACGAATGCCATTTCCATCATAGAGAATCCAGTGAAGCACTCAAATACCAAGCATATTGACATCATTTATCGTTTCATCCGAGATATTCATGAGAAGAATCTCATAAAATTAGTTAAGGTTGATTTAAATAAATAATATGTTGACTTGTTCACAAAGGCATTTGATGAACAAAGATTTAAATATTTAATTACAGCTATTGGAATGATCAACCTTGACTAGATCTCTTTCGAAAACCTTTTTAAATATGCCATGGCCTTTTGTCTAACCATTACAATCTAATCCTTGTTACGAAGTTTTCTTCGAAATTTTCTAAGAAAAAATTCTTTTAAAGAGAAATTTACCTAGGGAAAGATTTTCTCCGTCTTCCGCGGGTAAATTACTCTAAGTGTTTCTTCTTCCACAGAAGCTTTTGGCCTCGGAAGAAGTTTTGATCACGTATCAAAACAGCTTCCGAAGCTTATTAACTTCTTGATATCGGAAACAATATTACTCTCGGAAGCAAATCTGTCTTAAGACTATATCTGCCTTCGGAAGTAAACATTTGCTTCGAAGGAAACACTTAAAGGGAAACACAAGTGTTACCCTTTCGAAAACATTTAACCTTCGGAAGAAACTTTAACTGTAACGGATATCTTTTGGGCCCCACTTTGTAAAAGGTAGAAGATTTTGTCAGAAAAAGAAGATGTCGTTGATTTATTTAAAGGATTTATCTTGCTGCCTAATCTTGTCAAAACCTAAGCCATCTTTTCAATCATCATTACCCCTTATCCGATAAGATTTTACCTCCATTTATACATAAACTACGACCATCTCTCTCATTTCTTACCGTTACAAAACTTTCTACCCACGATTTACAGAGATAACTCCCAAATTTCCCCCATTATCCTTCGTCTTCTTCACCGTTTATCCAATCAAACAGATACTCAGAAACAATGGCCCTCAATCCCTAACACAACCAATTCACGATCCTTGATTCCACATGGATGCCGACTATGCCCCAATCATCCATTCCTCAACCAATCAACATACTTCACCGTCCTTACCGTGAACCCTCTTGTTTACTCCACCATATGGTCGACTTCTGCTTAAATGCAAGGAGTGACACCTACAATGACCAAGGGTTATTCGTCGACGATATGCGACCAGGAGTTGGTTATTATTGAAACCGCCATCAGGGAGCATCTGGAGCGCCATGATGTGGACGCCCCTATTGATTTCCCCAACTCGGATTTAGCATATTCTTATCTCCAAATGGTTACGGAGGTGATGCGCACAAGTCTACAATTTATAAGTATAACTTTTCTTATAACTGGAAGTTCCTGATGCATATTGTTCTTCATTTCCTCTCTAATAAATCCAGGGATGAGATCAAATCCCATATGATTTGGGGTGCCTGGTCCATGGAATGGTGAGGAACCTACGTTCAACTACTCACAGTTTGTGCTGCAGAATCTGATCAACAATATTAGTCGGGATTCATTCTACATGTATCCTTGGTTCATACAACACATTATCAACTATGAACTGGACTAGGACAAGCTTCAGTTTGCCTACACTCTTCCGTTCCTCAAATGAAACCTAGCATCTTCAAGACATTGTATAAGGTTTCAGCCAACTTCACTGGAAGATTCACAAATCTTCTTCCAGATATGTTTGAGCTAATGGCTCATGGTGACATTCTTGCAGGCCGACCAGGTGATGACCCCCACCAGATTCACCCATTACCCACCTTCACATACATTTCACCTATCAAAGACGCCTCAAACGCATCCTTGATCAATCTACTCTGATTGATCAAGTCCCCTCTGTCCAATCTAAAAAGACTAGAGTGGAAACAAGGGATCCCACTCAGTCTGAGGTCCCACCATCCTCCATAATAGACCTCAATGTCATACTTGAGTTTCCTCAGTATCAACCAGACGAGCCCACACACCTAGCCTTAAGCCCTCAGGTTGAGTCACAATACTCCCCTGAGCAGCCTATAAGGGACAGACACATCATGGAATCCATTGCTTATATAGGGGAATCCTTAGGTGATGACCAAGGTCCCGGGCAATAGATATCCATGCTACATCCTTTCGTGACCTTTTTACCCGACCTGATGAGGATATCATACTCTAACAGGGTAGTGATGTTGATCCATCTTATCACTCTCAAGATCAACAGAGCCCTTTGGAGGCTCTGATATTCACCTACATCAGGAAACCAGTACTGAAGTGAGTCCCATAGATGTGGAGGGGACTCATGTGGATAAATCTGCCACTACTGAGAATGCTACATTAGTCTCTCAGGACAGTGGTAACATCAATCAGCCTTTATCCACAGAAACTTTGCATCCTAATGTTTCCGAAGGAGACATGATTACAGAGGAAACCTGGGTGCCAGGAAACCAGATCAGGTTGGTGCGGAGGAACATACTAGGTATGTTATCCCATCTCCCCATGAATCCTTATAAGAGGAGCGTAGTCTGCAACTCACCATAGAGTATCTACTCTCCAAATCTCAAACCTTGAATCCAAGTTCAGATTTTGGAAATTAGATCTACCACTCAGTAACTTGAGATTAACTATATCAAGGCCTAACAAGCTGAGACACAGATTGAGAGGTGTGTCAGGCATGTACATACTTAGGTCTCTGCAAGCTCTTCCTCAAGCTCATCTGACTCTTAAGATGATGCTACCAAAAAGGGGGAGAGTGTATAGGGACAAAGATCTGATGAGGAGATATCTGCTCATTCTTTGAAGCAGATATCAACTCAGGAGAGATGTCTGTTCACTCTTTATAACAGGCATCAACTCCTATGGAGCCCAACATTGCCATAACCTCTCCTTTTGGAGCCACTTCTTCATACCCAACTCTCACTGCACCCATCTTTCCTAAACCACCTTTTCTATTCAAATGGACCTAAGGATTCATCAACTTCTTTAATTTCCTAAACCCGTTTCTAATGAGATCCTTATTTGAATATCCCTTACCTGATGTAACCTTGACCTACTATGGAGCTGAAGAGCTTCAAAGGTTAACTACAACCTTTTACCTCTAGGAAATATGTTGGTCAACCTAAGGGGAGTGTGAAACCTGAGATTCATTTTGAAGGGAAACACAAACTGATGGCCCAACACCTAACTTAGAAGGGACAGGAAGTGCATTTGCTTCCGAAGCTTTGGAAGTTACTTCAGAAGAGGAAGTTAAAACTTCCAAATCAGGTTTGTCACCTACTTCCGAAGCCACTAAGGTAACTTCCGAAGCCACTAAGGTAACTTCCGAAGCTAAGGAAAGCTCTTCTGAAGCTGAGATTGAGGTTGCGGACGTAATAGTAAACCTATCCACTACCATCTCGTCTATGCCACAAACTCAACCTCCACTCAGCCAACATGAATCCTCCAAGCTAGAGTCTCCAAAAGCTTCAGCTTCCTCTGACCCTAAAGTAAAGAGAAAATTGACAGCTGAAAAGCTTGAGGGAGGAAAGGTTGGCCAAACTCAAGAGGAAAAGGCACCTGACTCTGAGAAGCTCTTGGCTGCCAGCAGAACGACATCAATGGCTGCTCATGAGCAGATTGATAATCAAAGAAGGCTGGAGATCATAGACAGGCTCATCATATGGGAGTAAAGAGTGAAAGAATTCTCTTATTCCATATGATGAGCTTGTAAAACTAGAGAAGGAAACCTTGTTGCTGAATTAAAGAAAAGAAGCAGCAAGGTTGGCTAAAGAAGAAGAAAGGATGAGGAAAAAGGAGGAGGACATGGCAAATGCAAATGTTAGGGAAAGAGTAGAGAAAATAGTCTTTCGCTCTCTAGGGGATTCAAGGAAGAAGAGTTGGCCCCTCATGAACTAGACACTATCTTGTTCTTTTTCAAACAAGAACAAGAAAGATCATGAAGAGAGAAAGAAGGCAGCTAGAGAAAAGTTGAATGAGAAGAAGAGGAAGGAGGAAGAGGAGGGTGAGAAAACTTCTACCAAAAGGGCTGAGGACAAGGAATGGATGAAATCCTACCTCAAAACCCATGGCTTCTCAGTCAGGCAGGTTGCCTCCCTGGCAGAAAAGCCTCTCCAACGACATATCACCGAGATCAATGTTGATATTCAGTTAGGACCCGGCAGGAGGTGCCCTGGAAATCAAGCAGCCAGACGGCCCCAAAACCAAAACCATCACCTAAACTAAGCCTACCCTTAAACCAAGACAAACCCTTACATCAAACCACTAAACCACCTATACCTTTCCTTTTTCCCTTTCCCTATAAAACCTGAACCTACTGATGAATCCTATACCCTAGAACCAGCCCCTTCAACCATTTCAAAACCTAACCAACTATCTCTCTATCACCACCACCACCATACCGTCCTAAAACCTAAAACCAAACCCAAAACAAAAGTATGACCCAAACCCAAACCTCCAACCCAATCCAAACCCTTATCCTAACCATCCTCTCAACCATCCAGGCCCCTAAAGGTGAGGGAGTATGAGGAAATCCAGGAAAGGCTCAACCACTACACAAGGTTGAGTTCTATCTCTTGGAGGACAAGCTGATAGAATTAAAATACATCGATAATTCTATTAGCCTTCTCTAAGGAGAAGCTTTCCTTGATCTTCCATTGGAACCCTGGACCAGACTCTCACCCTTCTTACTAAAAACAAAAATGTCTTAACAGATAAAGAGAAGAAGCTGAAAAGGAAACTGGTGACTCTGCTGGACTCTGGGAAGGGAGATGACTTTCCTACCACTCCCTAAGTTTCTAGGAACTCTATAGTCCAGTTAGTTTTGATGAACCTTTTGGAAGTTTCAGGTTGGTTAGAGAGAATGGTATGTCAACATATGGGACACAGCCCAACTGCTACACAACAGCAGATTTGATCTTGCTGAGCTAGCAGACATTCTACTCTCTAATCCATCCAATCCTCCTACTAGATCCCTCACCAGAAATCACATAAGCAACATGAGAGAAACAGAGTTGAAGAAAAGAGAAAAGGCCATTAAGGAGGCATCTTTCATCAAGGTAAACCTTTCTGCAAATGGTCTAAGGACCAGCCTTTGAGCCTATAGTTAGCTGGGTGTACGACTCCAACACCCATCAACTAACTCTTTATAGGGAGGATTACCACCGGATTCATGTTATCCAAAGTAACAGACTTGATCTGTTATCTAAGGAAGAACTGAATCAATCCTCACCATTGCCACTGAAGAAAACAAAGAAAATAGTGCAGACTTTCTGGCATTGGTAAGGGAAAACCTAAGGAAGAAGGATAAGTGAATGTTTTGGCAGCATCAGCCTAGGGGAGTTTGTTAGGTCTGATAAGGCTGGTGCAAGCAAAACAAACACTTAACCTGATTTTGGTACAATTTATAAAGGACTTCCGAAGACAAAGATGCATTCTGAAGATAAGTCCATCACCTTTCGAAGCCAAGACTAGAAGAACTTCCGAAGAGAAACTTAGTCTTTCGAGACTAAGTTTACTCTCCGAAGTACAAAGAAGATAAAGAATGGAAGCAGCTGATTCGAAGGAGTTGTTCCTTTCGAAGCCAAAGTAGCTTCGGAAGACTTTATGTCTTCGGAAGTTTACCCACCTTCGAAAGAAACAATGTGATGAGTGGACAAAGTAAGGTGTCTGTCAGTCAACTGCTACACTGACAGACTGCATGGAACTTTTCTATGCAGGTATGTTTGACCTTATTTTATCCACTGCTTGCCTATCATAAATTAGTATAGTTATCAACTTTAGTTGGTAACAAAAGGTAAGTCATGGGCTTGTCATGACTACCTAATACTAGGATAATACTTTATCTTAGTTTACATACTTCTAGCATATGTAGTATTTTTCTAGTTATATTTCCCAGTTGGTTTTCCAAGTATAACCCGCTGTAGATAGTAGTATATATAGTTCTTATTGTAAGCTCATAAGAGCATGCTTGTAAGAGTGTTGTAAACTTTGAGTTGAGAATTAATATATACAAGTATCTTGAAAATCTTTTCTTGTGTCTTGCTTACTTATTATATTACTATCAACTCTTAGAAGATTCTGCTTCATCATTTGAGTGTAACTTAGTGAGTTTAAGAGAGAACTCTTGTGCTAAGTGATTTGTATCGATCCTGCATTGATGTTAGGAGATTTGATTAAAAAAATGATATATTTATGTATTTGTTTAACTTTTTAAAGATAAGCTAAAAGCAAGGCGGATGATATTTACTCTATACATCCAACCTGACATCCATACGTTCGATAAACACAACTTACACTATTGAAGTGCACTTCCCAGAACAGTCATATGCCACCACAAATAGCAAACATTACCTGTTTTTTATAATTGAACTAGCATATACCACATGTATAAGTGCATCAATGAATGTTCAAATGGTGATTATGTGTAAATATATAAGTTAACAGTATTAGAGGTAAAATGAGACATTGTGAAAAGAATAACTAAAAAACTGATGTGATCACTGAATAGATTTGTTCGTTAAAAGAATGAGTGTTAGTATTACGGATAATCAAACATGTTTAAATCATGGTGTGAAAGTATATCTATCATATCACACAACCATTAATAACTATAGCATGACCACATGTCCTAAACATGTTATGTTGTAACTATGACAAGATTCCGGAAAATCCTTTTTGGGTTTAAAGACCCAAGTAGGATTTACATGTTTGCCTCCAACATCCAACGCCCTATCAAGTAGGTTTTAGTTTCTATTTAATTCATTATATTAACCAATATTTACTATTCATCTTTTGGGAATTTATTTTTCTTGCCCAACATCATTATTCCATAATTTGATTAATCTTTAAATACGAAATTTCAAATCTCAAAAGCAAAGTGGCGCATTTGATAGTAGAAATTACTTTTTATTAGATCATAATCACGATGATTCTATCATGTCCACCAATAGAATCGCATCAATGAAAACGAAATGAAAAAAAAAGTTATTATTTATCTTGAGACTTGTGTTTATATTTTTTAGTTATTAGTGTAAACCTAGTGTCTGTAAGTTTCTTTCACCAATTCAAACAAAACCTAAAAAAAACTAAAAGTAAAAGTAAACAAACCTGTAAGAAGTAAACAAACCTGTAAGAACACGAAGCACTCCAACGGATTTCTGTGAAATTCCAACAAAGAATAAGAAAATGAAGGAAAAGGATTTGATGAATCATTAGGAATAAGAAGATCAATGAAAAGGGCTTTGATTTGTCAAACCTGAGCGGGGAAATCGCGGGGCTGTATGTCGCGCAGAAGAAGAGAGGCAAAAAGGGTTTTATTGCAGAAGATGAAGATGTTGCGACGGCGGAATTGTAGAGGCTGAAGCCCAGGAAGAAGAGAGGCAAGAGGATGAGAGTCGCAGGAAGAAGAGAAGCAAGAGGATGAGAGTCGCAGGAAGGTCGCACGCAAGAAGGTCGCACGCAGGAAGAAGAGAGGCAAGAAGATGAGAGTCGCGATGTCTGATGATGAGTGGGATTGAAGAAGAAGATAAGATATCAAAGGTTTGTACACCACGCAGGCATGGAGGTACTGTGAGCTACAGTACCTCCACTCACATAACCGACCTTTGTTTTTAATATATATAGAATGTGTCAACCTCATTTGGTTCAAGTTGAGCTTGTTTAATTTATCTGAACTCAAATGTATTTAAAGCATTTTTGGTATTACATTTAAATTATACATCTATAATATATTTAAACAGACATATATATATAACGTTATATTTAGTTATTTTTATCATATCATATAATAGCTATTATGTGCTAATAGTTATCTTAAATGCGACGGACCCTCCCTGGACCCTGCGAAAACGCGGGAGCTCTTGCAGCACCAGGTACGCCCTTTTTATGTGCTAATAGTTATCTAATGACATAAAAAAATATTAATTTATATAGATAATAGGCTTCTTTAAGCATGCTAAGCATATGAATCTCGAACATCATTTGACGTGATATGTTTATGGTTTAGATTGATTCGAGTTTTTAACAAACAGTTCATATGCAACTTTGGCTTGTTTACTCATTTAGTCCTACTAGTTAACCATAATTACCCTATATGTTTAAAAAGCAGTGAAATGAACAGTATGAATAGTGAAACCCCAAATCCACCATCGAGCTCCACACCGACTCCGCACCGCCCTCCTACCGTGGTCGCCTTCTCTTTCTTCGCCTCCAACGCCGTCGCCTCCTCCGTCGTGGCCTCCGCTCCGCCACCGCCAATCCGATTCCGATTCAGGTGTCGTAGAACCTCTCGCTTGCTCTCGAATCACCAACACCCACCTCCCCATCGTTCTGCTCAGCCTCCGGCGAACGGTTGGTGTCGGCCGCGAGAGACGGCGATTTCGGGTGGAGCAGCGGACGGCGACGGGGGCTGAGCGGCAGCCGTCGCAGATCTGCGATCGGAGGTGTTTGTCGGAGAGGGTGTTGGCGTGGCAAATTCCCATGTTATCTGCAGCCCAACAACAACACTTCACTCCAAGACCCATTTACCAATTGATCGAGGGTTGGTGTTTGCTTTGGCTGCAAAGAGAAAAGGGTTTGATGTTTTGGTATTTGAGAGAGATTTGAGTGCAATCAGAGGTGAAGGGCACCGGTTCTGGGAAGAAGCAATTGGATGCTTTAGGTATGCATTAAGTGTAATTAAAATTTATGCTTTTGTTGAGTTTCATGTTATGTTTTTAAGATGCTGTGGTCGTCACTTATCGTGTTTTGTAGAATGTTTCAGTGATTATGCAGTGTTTGATATGATGAACAGATTACCTGGAGTGGGTTTACACCTCATGTCATTATAATTAAGCAGGGGAGGTAATACTCTTTTTTGGCATAATTTTTGAAAATTAACAATCTTGGTTTGAAATTGGATCACTATATCTATTATTACTTAAGTTCAAGAAATGCATTAGGTTTCGTAAACTGCATGTTTGGTTAATGAATAATGTCACGAGCTTCTAATTAGCCTGGTCGTTCTGTTAAACTGTTAATTAAGGAGTCTTATTGATGGATCTGTTGGTTTGTTAGCTAAGTTAAATTGCAATTCCTTGCAAGAAAGATTTTTATATGAGTGTATCTTGATGATTATTAGATTTGTGACTCGGTTAATGTATTGTTTATTTGATTTTCTGTGAATAACACTATCTGCATCTATAAATTTTCTTTAAAAAATGTATGTTCTACATATATTTCTTCTCTTTGTTTGGGAGGTATGATAATTATGCTTTGTGCAAACTTAAGCTCAAATATCTATTTTGTTACTGCAGGTACCTGGGGAACCAAATATATCATATATTGCTCAAGATATATACGGCTCCTGAGTTCATCTTTGGAGCAACGGAATACGCCAATGCAATTGACATGTGGTCTGTAGGTTTGCTCTGAAACCCTACATCGCTCGAGATCCGATTAATGTTGCTTATGTTTCTTTGGCTATGATGACTGTGATATGGGTCGTTGCTTGGCGTGGCATAAACGAGGATGGCAAGTGACATGTTTTCCTCTTGCAACCTGTGTTGCAGCCACATCGATCTGTTAATGAATCTGAGCCACGTTGTGTATGCCGCTTCTGTTTCTTTGGCTGTGATGACTGTCATATGGGTCGTTGCTTATGGGATCTTGCTACAGATTCAGGTAACATCTTTTAATTTCCATTCTAATGGGCTGTGATGAGTTGATGGGTCTGAGTAAAATTGATTGAGGACATTGTCTAGCCCTGGAAGGGGTGTAGGATGGCAGGTTATTGCCTGCAACCCGCCCTCCGGCATGATGGAGTCATTTCTTTACACACGCTGAGCCCGACATTAAAGTGGAAAATTATTGATTTTAATAGTCTCAAACTGTGGTGTTACTGACATTTTGTAGTCAACGTGGTCCTGTCGGTGTGATCTTGCTGTCTTAGATAGTTTACAGAGTATCGATTTACAGCGTTTTCAAGACGCGCAACGCGCGTGTGGATATTAACACTAGTTAATATTAAAATGTCCTTTAACTTATATCTTTTGGACGTAACATATGATGGTCATAGCATATAAGCTTCATCCAATCGATTTACGAGTAAATGTAAAGTGTTTACAAAAATGATATAAAACATCATGGATCACAACGGTAAAGCACAACCAAGAGATGATAATGTTTACTTAAAAGTGTAAAAGTTGAAGCACCAAAAGTCAAATTATTGACTTTGTTATCTCCATAGAAATTGGTGGACCCTTTGAATTGACCACTTCGCAAATGGCTTAGTGAATCCAACCCAATCAAAGGAGAATCCAACCTTTCCTTGTATTAAAAGACATTTAACATGTTACCCCCATATCATATCAACACTAAAGTCCTTTCATGTTGTACCTCATCCTTTTTTTTCATGTTTTTCTATTTTGAACCCTCAATGTTTCTTTTTCTATGATTTTCAAACCCAAATATTGTAACTCTTATATTTATGTTTACAATAAACTATAATAAATAGAAACATACCTTTACTCTATCTTTGATTTGATAGCCCGATTAGCTATAAGCTATAATAAATAGAACATATTTATGTCTATTGCCTTATTGTTTCTTTACTTGTCCGATTAGCTAGTCGAAACATGTTAGGATATAAAAAAGGTTGTAAATTATATCTTGCTAATACTAAAGTCGAAGTAAAAAAATATTATTCAAGTTGTATATTTTAACATGGTATTATCATCAACCTTCTTGACAAAAAAACATAAGCAACTGAAAAGTTCAAGCGTTAAGGTCTATTTGTGCCCCAGAGGGACGTCAGGGTGGTTTAGGTTTTTCCCCACGCTAAATGGCAGGGGTTTGATCCCAATAATAGATGTTTGGTCTAAGTTATCTAAAAAAAGAAATTGAAGGTGGAGTTTTTAAGTATATTAAAATAGTAGAAAGGCTAATGCATCCCTAAGCTTAATATTTGAGCTATTTTATAAGAAAAATTCAAATTTTTGGTGTTAATTCTTTTTTTAGTACAAACAAGGAAATTTTATTAATATATCGACTTGAAGGAGATAACGTAACAAAAGAATAAAAAGTTGGGGATGCATTTATCACGAACAATTAAATATTGATCAAAGAAATATTAATAATCGGTGGGTTTGATTTGTAAGTATATTAATATAATGATTGAAGAAAATATCGATAATATAATCTTGATCTAGGTATACGTGTGTGTTCTCGTTTCTATAGAAATAAAATTTTGAAAATGATGTGGAGATTTGTGTGGTTAAGGAAGACGGTTGACTATCGAAATATTTTCCTTTGATGGTCTATGATAATGATATAAATGTCATAATACTCTAGTAAGTCACAAGTAAAACATAATATTAGGCGAGTCATCGAAAAAACTTTTGTGAACATTTATGGGGGTCTAAATGTAAAAATAAATAGCTAAGAACCAAAATTGTCTAGGAAGGTGAAGTTTAGGGTGACTGATGAATATTATAGAAAGGACACATAGAAAGTACTGTTTCGAGTACGATATAGTGGTGGTGAGTAGACTCATTGACTCGCATTACAAAGTTGCTAGGAGCCAACATCGTTATCAACTCCATAGTATTATTTTCAATATTATCTTTTTGACAATTTTAAATGCTGTTAATCTTATTTTGATTGAGGTAATGTTATTTTATTTGAGGTGAACACTGACATACAGTCTTTATTTGAAATCTTTCTTTACTCTTTAACCAATTAACCCATTACATATTTTTACTTATATAATTACTTTAAATATTATTATTGTTTATTTTTTTAATTACATAATATGTTTTTATATTTTTATTATTATATTTTCTTTTTCATTCACTAATAAACACTTTAGAAGATGTTTAAAAATTTATAGGGGTTGAATAGTGTTTCTCAAAATATACGGATTAATATTAAAAAAATTTATTTCTTATACTCACGATCACTTAAAACTAATTCCTATAATTTAAAATACACACACAGTTAAATAAAAAAAATAAATGTGAATGCTCTTAGTGTGTAATTATACGGTGAAGTGTAGTTATAAGCTAAAACAAACATATCCGTTCCTTGGATTTCAATATAATTAATGGATTTGGATGTAAGAAACGTGGTTTGTTTATTGTTCTTTTTATCAATCTATAAATCTACAAAACACTTTAAACTTTACACCATTTATTCACAATAAGTTCCCTTAATCATTTGATAGTTATACCTTCCAATACGTTGGTATCATTGGACTACTCACTATTTGATGGTTCGTTGTCAGTTAATTACATATTTTATACTATGTTAGATACCCATCTGTTTCCGGGTTGAAACAAAAAGTTATACACAATATATTATAAATATGTATAAACAATATCAATAAAACTTTTATATAAAACAACATATTTAAGTATAAACAATAGTATAAAAAGAAAAAGATTTTCTTATTCATAAATATCAATAAACCTTTTTATATATCTTTTTAAAGTATTTTAGTTTTAACAATGCTTAACTACAAATGAAATTATATTTTAACAAAATTAAGTCTCGTTGAACTATTTTGAGTAAATTACAAATTGTGTCCTTTATTAATATATGAAATTACATGGTATGTCATTTAGTTTTAGTAATTACATACGATATCCTTTTATTAAAAAATTTGCACACACATTGTCCTTTACACTAACTATCATCTAAATGTACAGTTAACTCAGTTATGTGCCCCTCACATGAGCGTATTTTTATCAATATTTTTTCACGTCTAATATATTAAAAAATTTATAAAAAATAAAAATTTTAAATGAAAAAGAAAATTAAAAGATATCGGACCGTTAGGTAAGTCGGTGAAACCAATCACTCTTGGTGTGTGTTCATTCGACTAATCATCAAAACTTTAATGACAACAACCTTCAATTCCATTTACTAAAGTACGAAGTCTAATCATTTAAAAGGTTGAAAAATCAACAAGAAACACCCAAAAATACACGTAAATACTTCATAAGCTACTCACACCAACAGATAATGAAAAATAAATAAGAACACAAACTTGGAGATTACCTATGATTATTTGAATTTGCTTATATAATTGCAAAAGTAAGAAAATGAACTATGAATTGCTCGTTAATCACACGACAACAAAAGCCAGAAATTCAAAGCAACGAAATACAAAAAGTGAATTAGGGAATTTTAATCTTACAATCATTGTTTGTTCAAGTTCAAAGGATTTCTATAGTGTGTGAGATATTGTATGTGGTGAAAATGACCGGTATTGGGCTATCAAATAGAGATGGATGATGGATTTAATGTTATTGAACGTAAGAGAAACATGGGTTTATGGCTTACCTAACGGTCCGATATCTCTTAATTTTATTTTTCATATAAAGTGATTATTTTTTTTATTTGTTTAATATATGTAAGGTTATTAGTAAGGCTGATGCAACCCAAACACTCAAAGTCTTTCCTGCATGCATGCACATGTACACTGAAGTGGAATGCTTCGGAAGATTCACACTGAATTGGAAATTATTCTAAGGGGTTGTTTGATTGCGCTGACTGAGTAAGATCTGACTGAGTCAGAAGCTGACCCGGTAAGAAGTTCTGACTGAGTCTGCATCTGACTGAAACTTGGCTGTTTGATTATGTATCTGACTGACTCTGCTGAATGAAAAAAATAACCTCTATATACACTTCTTTTAAATTTCTCTGTTATTATTATTATTATTATTATTATTATTATTATTATTATTATTATTATTATTATTATTATTATATTATTATTATATTATTATTATTATTAACACACACACACACAACCACATACACACATATCTCCTCTTCCTCTCTTCTTCCCCCCCACACACACACAAACACAGACTCACGCACACTCACACACACACACACAACCACAACCACCATGAAACTCGCCGATCGATGCGCCGGGAGGAGGGATGAAGCCGACCGAGAGCTCATGGGGAGGGAGAGCTCATGGGGAGGGGAGGTGGCTGATCGATTACCGCAGGGAAGGGAGTCGTTCGATTAGGGTTGTAGCTCGATTAGGGATCGCGCAGGGGTTGGGGAGGTGCCGATCGATCGAGAGCGCAGGGGGAGGGGGAAGGCGTGCTGATTGATCGCGTAGGGGGAGGGGAGGTGCCGATCGATCGCGCAGGGGTGATCCGATCGAGAGCACAGGTCCGGGTCAGCTTCTTTGTTTTCAAGGTCCGGGTCTCACAGATCGTTCAAACGACCGGCTGACGGGCTAACCGAGTCAGCCGGTCAAGGTCAGCCCGGTCAGAGGCATATCAAACACACCCTAAGTGTGAAATCTTCCGAAGCCAAGACCAATATCTTCCGAAGCCAAAGATGAAGTCTTCCGAAGCTTCAGGACAAAGTCTTCCGAAGCCAACCATTGAAGACAGATTTCTTCCGAAGACTTTTATATTACATGCTTTATCTGATGTACTTTTTACCTAAAGCTGAACTACTTTTCGCTGCCACTCTGATAAGTCACCAACCTTTTATGAGTTGGTGAAAAGGTCCATGCTTTTGGTAAACTGTACATTGAGGTCTTGAGTCTGTAACTTTTCACTTTATGTACTCTATCCTTTTTGTAATATATTAGGATGTGAGCTATGGCATGTCATAGTCACTAGTCAAAAGGCAATCTGCCTTTTAACTCTACATGGATTTTGTTGTCTAGTTCATGTATCCAGCTGGCCTTCAAAGTATGGCCGGCTGTAGGTTATAGTATAAGTATTTTCTGGTCCTTGTAACCAAGCAGATTTTGGGTTGAACTTTGTAAACCATTTTATAAGAAACTAGAAGATCAATATACATTAGCCTTGAAAATCAACTGTTTGTGTGTTGCTCTAGTTTTCTGTCTCGTTTACATCTTGTGTTTCTTAGTTCTATAAACTCATTCTTTTAAGTTCCCCATTTGAATTGTTAAGTGTTGATATACACTCTTCTCTTTATGTTGTTGTGTTGTACAAGTGCATAAGCCCTTCACCTGGTTCTGCAATTGGTATCAGAGCATCTCGGCTCTTGATATAAGATCTCACCATCTTAAGATCCCTCACACACATAAAAATACTTAACCCTTCAAATGGCAGCTATCTTTAAAGCTGATATGGAAACTGGAACCATAACAAAGTCCCTACTGATCACTCTTCATGACTTTGACAGTTGGTGCTGAAGAATGGAAGGTTTTATCAAGTGTCAAGACTCAAGAATGTGGGCATCTGTTGTCTCTGGACCTTACATACCAAAAACTTCTTCAGCTGCTGCTGGAAGTGGTTTGATTCCCAAGGCTGTGGCTGACTACTCAGAAGAAGATAGAAAGAGAGTAAAAATGATCAAAGGCCATGACAGCCTTCAGACTGCTCTTCCAAACTCTGTATACAGAGGTTTCAAGAAATGCAGAACAGCTAGCAGCTGTGGGATGCATTGAAACTAATATATGATGGTTCTACTGAAGCCAAGGAAAACAAGAAGGATCTTCTAAAGCAGCAGTTTGAAAATTTCACCTTCAAAGCAGGTGAGACCATGACTCAACAATACTTCAGGTATGTTAAGATTATGGATACTCTAGTGGATGTTGGAGTAACTCTTGAGAGCAGAGACATTGTAAGGAAGTTCATGTCCTCTCTTCCTAGGCAATGGACACATTACTGTGTTGTAATCAAGAGAACTGAGAACCTTAAGACTCTCACTCTAACAGAGTTGTATGACATTCTCAGTGGATACTAGATGGAGATGAACATGCAAGGTTCATCTGGTAACTCCAGCAATCAAATGGGTTCACCCCTTCATGTGACTGAAAGGGATAGCATAGAACCCTAGCATCATCTCATATGCTACCCTGACATCTCACAAAATGGTCCTTTCATCACCTTCCCCGGAGACACCAAGGGAGAACTATACTCAAGAAAGCCCATTCGAAGAGACAAGTTCTTCTCAAGCCTTTGTGCCCTCTGATGAAAGTTGTGGCAGCTTCCTATTCACCCTTGAAGACCTTGACTGTATCCATCCAGACGACCTGGAGTACATGGAGATAGTCCAGCAAATGGCTCTTCTCACTCACAGAGCCAAGAGATTCTACAAGAGGACATGAAGGAAGTTTCCCAGCAATACAGCTAGTGGAAAGTTTGGACTGGACAAAAGCAAAGTGAAGTGCTACAATTGTAACTTGATGGGTCACTTTGCTAGAGAATGCAAGGCACCAAGAACAAATGGTGGACAAGCACAATCCAGACCAAACTACACTGATAAAGCTACCCAGAATGAGAAGCCAAAGCAGCAAGCTGCAGTTGCTGTTGAAGAAGAGGCTTTGACTGGAGCTTTCAGGTGGAAGATGCATCTCCAAACCAAGCATTAATGGCTGACCATGATGAAACTAAGGTATTGGAACATCTTTGCACTCCTGAATGTATTGCTAAAGTTAACAGCTACAGGTCCTATAACCTAGAGATGAGATCTGATCTTGAGTCTTTGAACATCCTAAAATCTGATTTTAGAAAGACTGAAAATGATTATAAGTTAAAGATAGAGGACTTAGAGAAAACCATTTCAGTTTTAAAACATGAGTATACAAATTACAGGTCTCGGATCAAAGATCTCATAACTAAGTTAACTGAATGCAAGGCTGAGCTTGTGATCAGCAAAGCCAGGGCAGAAAAATGTGTTCTTGAAGAAGAGACCTTCAAGAATATCATATCCTCATCCTTGCATGCAAAAGTTTGTTATCAAAATAGGAAGGGACTGGGATCAGTGAGATAGCTCCTCCACACACAATCTTATCTGTAAGATCACCTAGGTGTGGAACTTGTGAAGATGAGCTTCCTTACATAGACCCTTGAGTGAAGAGGATGAAGAAGTGGTAGTGAAGAATTCCTTTGGAGAGTGAAGAGGATGAAGAGTGGTAGTGAAGAATTCCTCTGAGAAGTGAAGAGGAGGATTCTAAGAAGGGTCACTATCCTTCTAAGGATAGCAGGAAGCCTGAGATGACCAAGTCTATGAGGAAAAACTTGATCAGAAAGAGCAAGAGAAAGGCCAGGAGGGCTCAAGAGATCAAGGCCACTTTCAACTCTAAGCAGAAACAAGTCTTTATTTCTACAGGATTTGACATGGTCAAGACTGAAGACATAAACCTCAACTCTTCTACAAAGAGTTCTGGTTCATGTTCAAATCATCTCAGCATCAAGAAGAAGGCTGATCTATTGTGTACCACTGCTACACAGCCTGAACTATCCAACTCCAAGAACAGTCCTAAACCCAAGGGGACTGTCTCATCATCTGCAAAGATGAAGGTGGAGAAAAGAAGTGATCAAGTCAGCCTTGTTCTCAGAAGAAAACTCTTGGGAGGAAAAAGATAAGTTGTGTTATGTGTGAAGGTACTTCTCATCTTGCTATGGATTGTCCATACAATCCAAAAAGTACTCTTTATATGACCAAGAAGGAGACTCCCAAGAGATCTAAGAAGAAAGCTTTGGAAGGAAAATCTGTTTCCTTCGGAAGCTCCAAAGGAACGAAGAAGGCAAGTGGAAAATTGCCTTCGGAAGAAAATTTGGTCTCGGAAGAAAGGAATACTTCCGAAGCACTAAATCTGCTGCAGTGCTAGCAGAATCTTCCGAAGTTTCAGTCATCAAAACTTCCAAAGTCTCAAAAGCTTCCGAAGTGATGAAGGTCAGGTCCAAATCCCAAAGTTGGTGTGGAGATCAAGGAAAGACCAAGTGACTGAAAGTTTTCCATCAACAACACCAACAGATCCTCAGAGCACAACCATAGGATCTATTACTATTTCATTACCTTCTACCTCCTTTGATGAGCCCAAGACCAATGAGGCTTGGGTTTCCAAATGTAACTAATCATTTTCTGTATGCAGGAACAGCTCAAGACAAACAAAAATGTCTGGATCATTGATAGTGGCTGCTCCAGGCACATGATAGGCAATAGTCACTACTCCAGAACTTTGAAAGGATTGATGGAGGACCAGTTGCTTTTGGAGGAGATGAAGGAGATTACATTTCTGGAAGGGCAAGGTCACAAATGGTAAGCTCAGCATTAAGAAGGTAAACTTTGTCAAGGAGCTTGGGTATAAATTCTGAGTGTATCCCAATTTTGTGATCAGAGTCATAACATGCTCTTTACTAAGCATGAGTGCATTGTTCTCAAGCCTGGGGTGATTATTCCTATGAGCATATTCTGCTTAGAGCCCCCAGAAAAGCGAACATGTATAAGATGGATTTGTAAGAAACATCTCCCTCAAGAGAAGTTTCATGATTTCTATCTAAAGCTAATAGTGATGAGTCTTTTTTTGGCATAAAAGAATGTGCCATGTAAACTTTAATAACATGAATAAGTTAATTAAAATGATTTGGTAACTGGAATGCCAAGGAAAGAGTTTACAAGTGATGACCATTGTGTTGCATGCCTGAAAGGGAAGCAACACAAGGTATCTCACAAGCCTAAGGAAAGAACTCCATCACTACACCCCTACACTTGCTACATATGGATCTCTTTGGCCCTACCAGTGTAATGAGTCTAGGAAGTACCTCTTACTGTCTGGTGATCACAATGACTTTACAAGATTCACATGGGTCTTCTTTCTTAGAACTAAGGATGAGACCCCTGAGACTCTAAAGAATTTCATCTTAAGAATTAAGAATCAATGTGATCACAAGGTCAAAACCATAAGATGTGATCAAGGAACTAAATTTAAGAATCAAATCCTTGATATATTTTGTGATGAAAAGGGTATTACAAGACAATACAGTGCTCCTAGGACTCCTCGGCAAAATGGTGTTGCTGAGAGGAGAAACAGGACACTGATTGAAGCTGCTAGAACCATGATGTCTGACTCTAAACTACCCATCACCTTCTGGGCAGAGGCTTGCTATGTGCAGAACAGAGTTTTAGTGGTTAAGACTCATGGAAAGACTCCTTATGAACTTTGGCACAAGAAAAACCTTTCATTGGTTTTCTCAAGTCATTTGGATGTCCATGCAGCATCTTGAATACCAAAGATCAAATTGCCAAGTTTGCTGAGAAATCAGATGATGGACACTTCATTGGATACTCTTCTCAAGCTAAAGCTTATAGAGTATACAATCTCAGAACTAGAATAGTTGAGGAGTCAGCCAATGTGACTTTCAATGAGCACACTCCCACTGTGAAAGATTCTGGTCTGGATTGGCTATTTGATCTTGACTTAGTTACAAACTGTTTTAACAAATCTTGTGAGAATGTTTCAGGGTCTACGGACATTTTACCTCCAGGTGATCCTGATCCAAGATTTGAGCTAAGAAGACCTTCAAGTTACACATCTTCAGCTCCAGTTGTAACTACTTCAGCAAATGAAGTTTCTATCAGCAAAACAATAACAACTACAGCTGATCCATCTGAGATGCCTTCAAGTTCCAGCTCAGAGGCTCAACAGACTAACAAAGACACTTCAAATACAGAAGAAGATGATGGTGGTGGTGACAGTGATCAAGAATTTCTTGATGCCGATAACCACCCCATAGATGAACATATCAATGATGTCACACACTCATTGGATCAAGTTTCTCTTGATAAGTGTGTTAAAGTGGTGGAGGAAGCATCTACGCCATATCTAAATTTCTCTAATTTAGATCTGTCTCAGCAACTTGCTGTGATCCCTTAGTTAAGGATCCACAAGTCCCATCCTACCATAAATATCATTAGAAATGTTGACACCGGGGTAAGAACAAGAGGACAAACCCATGAAGCAAATGTTTGTCTTCACTCTTGTTTTTGTCCCAGATAGAGCCCAAGAAAGTTGATGAGGCTCTAAAGGATGGAAGCCATGCAAGAGGAGCTACTTCAATTCAAGAGACAGAAGGTTTGAACCTATGTCCTCTTCCTCATGGGAAGACTACTATAGGAACCAAATGGGTATTTAGGAATAAGAAAGATGATAGAGGTATTGTCATCAAGAACAAAGCTAGACTAGTTGTTCAAGGATACACACAAGAAGAAGGAATTGATTACACTGATGTCTTTGCTCCTGTAGTAAGACTAGAAGCTGTTAGGATATTCTTGGCCTTTGTTGCATCCAAGAACTTCAAGGTCTATCAACTTGATGTCAAGTGTGCTTTTCTGTATGGGGTGATTGATGAAGAGGTGTATGTCAAACAACCACCTGGTTTTACAGATCCTGATCATCCTGATCATGTCTGCAAGCTTGATAAGGCTCTCTATGGGCTACACCAAGCTACCAAGAAAGTGGTATGAGACTCTATCTCAGTATCTCTGCAAGCATGGATACAGAAGAGGTACTATAGATGGAACTCTCTTCATCAAAGGACAGGGAAATGACTTACTGCTAGTTCAAGTGTATGTAGATGACATCATCTTTGGTTCAACTAATCCAAGGATCTGCAAAGACTTTAAGAAGCTGATGAAAGACAGATTTGAAATGAGTTCCATGGGGGAACTAAATTTTTTTCTGGGCATTCAAGTGAAGCAAGTTGAAGATGGAATCTTCATAAGTCTATCAAAGTATGTCCAGGAGATACTCAAAAGATTCAACATGACTGATTGTAAGATTGCTAAGACACCCATAGTAAGAAACCACTCCCTTGGGCCTGATCTTGAAGGGCAGTGTGTGGATGAACACCTTTATAGGGCTATGCTTGGGTCTCTTATGTATCTTATAGTTAACAGGCCTGATATCATGTTTGCCACATGCATTTGTGCAAGATATCAAGCCAACCCCAGGATGTCTCACCTTATCACTGTCAAGAGAATTCTAAGATATCTCAAAGGTGCCCCAACACTGGGTCTTTGGTATCCCAAGAATTCTGACTTCAATCTGTATGCATATACAGATAGTGATTATCATGGTTGCAATATGACCGCAAAGTCTACATCTGGGGGATGTCAGTTCCTTGGTGGAAGGGTTGTCTCATGACAATGCAAGAAATAATCCTGTGTCTCTGCATCAACTGCTGAGGCTGAATACATTGCTGCTGTAAGCTGCTGTGATCAAGTGCTTTGGATTTAGAATCAGATGCTTGACTATGGTTTCAACTTGGAGACTCCCATTCACATAGACAACACCAGTGCTATCTCTATCACAGAAAATCCTATGTAGCACTCAAGGACAAAACACATAAACATCAGGTATCATTTAATTAGAGATAACTTTGAAAAGGGATTAATTAAACTAGTTAAGGTTAACACAAATGAACAATATGCTGATCTGTTCACAAAAGCCTTTGATGAACAGAGATTTAAAATCTTATATCAGCTATTAGGATGATTAACCTTGAGTAGCTTTTTCTTAAAAACTAATTCATTTTATTTCTTAAAATTTATGTGTCCTAAGTTGTCTAGTCTATCACCTTCATAAGCTCATGTTTCTAAGGATAAAAACTGGTTGAAGAGTTTTTCGTAGATTTTTGACAAATTTTGATCTTTCGGAAGATATGATTTTATCTTCGGAAGAAAATATACCTTCAAGACAAATAACTGTCTAAGTAAAATTTACCTTCGGAAGAAATTTCTGAAATATATTCCGAAGCATAAAACTCTCTTAGGCACTTATATGTTTTTAAGGATTTTTTTCTTCCGAAGGATATTAACTCTCGGAAGCTTTGTTTTTATATAACAAAGCATCTAATTATCTTCCGAAGCAAATTTGTCAAAACTCTTTGAGAAATTCTTTCGAAGCCATTTTTGGCTTCGGAAGCTTTTTCATTAAAACTTCCGAAGACAATTTACCTTCGGAAGATTTTTGAATTTCAAGAAAACAACTTTTGAGCAAAAAGCAAACTACTTTTTCAGAGGTGGGACCGCCTTCCGGATTTCAAAGTTATCATCTTTCATTAACTTTGTCTCAAATCCTTTTCACATATAAACCCTGTCGGTTCCCCCTCTTTTTATCATCTTCATCTTCTCTCCAAACCTAAATTCTAAAATTTCTCTTTGAAACCGCCTTCGTTCATCCTTCCTTCACATCTAAGCTTACTCAAAATGGCCAACCATGACAGACGAAATGACCCAGATTTTTTTATGCAGTTACACAGGCAACACAATCAAGTTGCACTGTTAAATTGAGAAAGAACCCTATTTCTCAAAGGTATGCCAATTCTTGGCCTGTCCAACTACTTCACCTTCCTTACCATTGATCCTCCTCTCTATAAGGACCATTTGCTTGAATTCTGGAAGACCTGCCAAGAGGTCATTTTGGATGGGGAGAAGGCACTGTCTGCCACAGTACAGGGAGAACAGTCTTCATCACTCCGGCCATCATCAACACTCATCTTCAGCTGGATGATGGAGAAGGTGAGGTGTTCTTCCTAAAGGAAGTGTCAACATTCCTTTGAGTAGATGGGTTATGAAGGAGATTTCTTTGTAAAGACCTTCAGGAAAGGGAATGTATCATCTAAGTGGAAGTACTTACTTCATGTGGTCATCCACAGCTTGTCTAACAAGCATGGAGGATGGGACAAGATTCCTGAAGATCTCTCCTTCATAACACATGTAATGATTCAAGGGGTCAAGTTTAGGTATTCTTAATTTGTATATACAAATTTAATAGCAAACTTAGACTCCTTAGAGTATTACATGTTTCCTAGATATGTACAATACATTCTCAATTGTGAACTGGGGTCACAATTGAGAGAAACAGGTAATATTCTTAAATTGGGACAGATGAAGCCCGACATCTTTAAAATCTTGAAGAAGCCAACTGTTGGCTTCTCAGGGGTAGAAACAACTCTTGTCCCAAAATATTAGAGCTCATTTCTCAAGGTGACAACCTAGCAACACAAGCTAGTGTTGAACCCACACCTTCTACATCTCAACCACCAAAATAGCCACAAATCACCCTTACCTACCAAAGAAAACACAAATAAACCCCTGGACAAGTTATTGAGTCTGTGTAGGCCCCCATATACTCACCTACACAGGAGGAAGTGGACACTAGAGCTCCCACTTTCCCTAAGGAGCAAACCACTCCCACTCACTAGAATCCCATCACTTCTAGAATCAGTGCTGAGGTTCCTCATGCTCAGCCTGATGAGCTCACAAGCCCAACATCCTTAAGCCTTCACTCTGAGTCTCAACACTCAAGTGAACAACCTTCAGGGGACAGCTACCATCCCCAGCCTTTAGATTTAAATCAACCAATTCCCAACCTTGACTTCTATACTGATGAGGACTTAGATGCCAGTGAGTACCATGAGTCTTCATACTACACCTCTCCTCAAAGGGAGATGAGTGCTCCTGAGTCATCTAAGTCTAGCCCACATCAGTCACCTATCACTGAGGTGGATACTTCTGAACATGTTCAGGATATCCATATGGAAGAGGCTCTCACTTCAACAAGTGATTACATCATTCAGACCTCAACCATGGCAACTCAGCCCATTGACACTTCAACTGAAGTTGTCACTGAGCAGAGGAAATCCAGCAGCCAAGAACACTATGCTGGTGATGAGGAAGAGGACCTTGGTCCCATTCTCTCATCCCCCAGTGATTCTTCTGATGAAGATGAAGGGAATCTGAGACTAAAGGTGCAAAAACTGTCCAAAACATGCACCTATTTAGTCTCCAAGGTTAGTCATCTTGAATCTCAAGTGACTAACTTGCAACACAGGGTCAATGATCAGCAACTTGAGATATCTTATCTCAAGGAACAACTAGCTAGGAGACCCTTAAGAGAAACTCAACCAGGAACACAAGAACCTGTGGATGTAATTGACCTAACTCCTAGCTACCCTGTGCAAGAGGGTGATACTACCAAAAAGGGGAGGGAGTCATTACAATCACAGAACCTAGGAGTTCCTCAGGGAGTATGGACATTAAGGACTCACCATCCTCACTTGCAGTTGTGCATACTCAGCAACTTTCTCAAGTCCACATTAATGTGGACAGCATAGACTCAGTCATCAACAGTCTATTTGAGAAAGGCATCCAAGAGCAGTATCATCTCCACCAACTCTAGCTCATATTTTTTGATGGAGGTATGATACTGCTAGAAGAACTCTTATTCTTCAAAGAGTTCAAGAAAGGAACATTACAAAGTTCTGCCTTAGAGGAAGACAAAGGCAATCAGGCAATACCATCGGTCAACTGGATGTTTAGGCAGACCCTGAGATTAGCTTCAAAGGGAAAACCTTGACTGAAGGCCTAGTGGTAGAACCTGAGAAACCTGTCTCACCATAAACTGTTGCAGATGTTCAAACCCTTGATGAGACACCGGCTGGTGAAGGTGCATCTCAACCTCTCTCTGGCCAGAGCTTGGAAGCTACACTAGGCAATGAAGGCCAAGCTCTCTCCACCCTGAGTCACAAAGGTCTGTGAGTGATAAAGGGAAAAGGAAATTAACTTCTGAGGAGATTGAGGAGGAGGGGAGAGAGAGAGGAAAATGAATCTAAGGGGAGAAAGTTCCTCTAATGGGTCTGCAAGGCTCATGGAAAGTGCTATCAGGGCTACCCCCAGACCAAATACTCTGGATGATGAGTTAAGGGCAGCTAGGATAAACTACTTACAGACTAGGAACTATGATATTGATAATATAATTTCTCTCCCCTTAGATGACTTGAATGAACTGGCTGACATAGAACTATCAAAGAGAGAAAGGAAGAAGAGGATCCAGAGCTTCTTCTGAAAATCAAAGAAGAAAGAAGAAGGAAGAGGCTCTATAAGCATATGCCTACTCTCTCAACAGTTCAATAAACTCAGGAACAAGAGGATGTGGTACCATAAGAACCTCAGGTAGACAAAGAAAAGGATAGGATCAATATGATCAACTACCTGAGTGCCACAGGCCTCTATCAAGCTATACACTTCTTCCCTTACCCTTTGACTACATTGAGTTTGAGTACCTCAAACAACTTGAACTTGATGTAGCCAAAGAAAGAAAGATCACCAAAAGGAAGTTAAGGGACGAAGCTGTAAAATCAAGAGCCATCATCCATAAGAATTTGAAAAGTCTGCTAACAGACGAAAGATGATGAGCTTCTTGAAGCTATATGGATTCTCCAGAAGGAGACTTGGTCCCATGTCTCTATCCACCATGGATGAGCACATTAGGGTGATCAAGTAGAAGATCAAAAGAGGTGAACTTGTTGACTTACACTCCCCACCAAGTCAGGTCCTTCAGGAAGTGAAGGTTAAGGTTGAAATACCTAAGACAACACAACCTGAACCCCCTGCTGAATCTCAGCAAACTTCCACTTCTGATCCACAGTAGGGTTCTGTCCCCTCTTAATCTGAACCTGTAAGAGAGGAAGACGCAACTGAGAAAGACAAACAAGATCAATCAGGTGCTACAACCAGTCTTCTCAGTTAAAGAGTTCAAAGAGGAGGAAAAGGATGTTTTCCAAAACAAAGTCAAAGAAGAAGAAGAAGGAAACATCCATCTCCAAACCTCAGGATGAGTCAGAACATCCTGAGGATGTGCAACAAGAGGATGCCCCACCAACTCCAATTCAAGCAACTCCTCTGGCATCAGGCAGACCCATCTTATCTTGGACATACACCACAAATCCAGAAAGATGGCATGTCATAAGAGATCAAGGTATTGAACATGTCTACACATGGCAGGATATGTTCAATCTACCTCTGCATGATCTCTTTGACATGAGAATATACTATGAGAGTCTGAGTGATCCTGTCCATCTCATGAAGAAAGGGATGGTCATCATCATAATGAGGACTATCAATATCTAGAGTCTTAAGGTGTTTTGGTAACATCAGCCTAGGGGGAGTTTGTAAGGTTATTAGTAAGGCTGATGCAACCCAAACACTCAAAGTCTTTCCTGCATGCATGCACATGTGCACTGAAGAGGAATGCTTCGGAAGATTCACACTGACTTGGAAATTATTATAAGTGTGAAATCTTTCGAAGCCAAGACCAATATCTTCCGAAGCCAAAAGATGAAGTCTTCCGAAGCTTCAAGGACAAAGTCTTCCGAAGCCAACCATTGAAGACAGATTTCTTCCGAAGACTTTTATATTACATGCTTTATCTGATGTACTTTTTACCTAAAGCTGAACCACTTTCCGCTGCCACTCTGATAAGTCACCAACCTTTCATGAGTTGGTAAAAAGGTCCATGCTTTTGGTAAACTGTATATTGAGATCTTGAGTCTATAACTTTCCACTTTATGTACTTTATCCTTTTTGTAATATATTAGGATGTGAGCTATGGCATGTCATAGTCACTAGTCAAAAGGCAATCTGCCTTTTAACTCTACATGGATTTTGTTGTCTAGTTCATGTATCCAGCTAGCCTTCAAAGTATGGCTGGTTGTAGGTTATAGTATAAGTATTTTCTGGTCCTTGTATCCAAACAGGTTTTTGGGTTGAACTTTGTAAACCACTTTGTAAGAAAGTAGAAGATCAATATACATTAACCTTGAAAACCAACTGTTTGTATGTTGCTCTAGTTTCTATCTCGTTTACATCTTGTGTTTCTTAGTTCTATAAACTCATTCTTATCAGTTCCCTATTTAAAGTGTTAAGTATTGATATACACTCTCCTCTTTGTGTTGTGTTGTACAAGTGCATAAGCCCTTCACCCGGTCCTGCAATATATTAGATGTGGAAAAAAATGATAAAAATGCATCTCATGTGAGAGATACATAACTAAGTTAACTGTATATTTAACTAAAAGTTAGTGTAAATGACAATAGGTGTGCACATATTTTAAAAAAAAATATTGTATGTAATTATTAAAACCATGTAATTTTATGTATTAATAAAGGACATAATTTGTAATTTATAATAAAATATGATTTGTTTATATAAAGAAATTATCTTGGTTAGTGTGGCATTAAATGAGAATTATTAAGAAAGCTTTTTTAAAATCAAGATTTTTACTATAAATAAAATATAGATAAAGTAAAAATTTAATAATTATAAAATAATATTCTAAGATAATGTACAATTTAAATTACATATGAGTAAAGACTATAAGTGACAAACAATAATATTAATCTTTTTACCTTTTGTTTTTAAACTTTTTTTATTTTTTCAAAAATAAATTAAACATTATGTTTCATAACAAATCGTTTTAAATAAATATCATTTTCAAAAATTTTCATACTATAACTCCAAATTTTAATTTTTTTTGTTTATCAAAATTTTAGAATGTAAAAACATTAATTTTAAAATATTTCGTATTATTTTAAAAAAAATTAATGTTTTAGAAAAATTTCTTTTTATAAAAATTTGTTTCTTTGAAATAACATTAATAAAAAGTTTTACTACTTCATTTATCAAAATACTATTTTTAGTTTAAAAACGAATTAAATAAATTATTAGTAGTTAATATAGTAATTAATAGAAGAGAGAAGCAGAAAAAATATGATGAAAATAAATGTGATGATGGTACATGGCACCTTTAGTTGTCATTTTACTAGTTTGGTATCCCGTGTGACACACGGATTGAATAGATAAAAATATCAAATATTTTGTAATAAAAATTAAAAAAATATAAAATAATAGTCAGATAAAATATGACTGAATTTTGTAAAATAAGTACTTTAAGTAAAATAACAATAATATCATTTCAGACTTTCTTTTATAAAATTATATTTTATTTTACTTTTTAAAAATAGTTTCATTTTTTAACCAATATAATACTTAAAAACACTTTTTAAAAAGTTTGTGTTTAAGGAAAAGTGTTTAGGAATATTTTTTATATTTTATGTTCTTTTTTAATGTTTGTTTTTTAATAAAAAACTATTATTTTTAAATTTTATAATATATGTAATATTATCATATATTAGGAGAGAGAGGCGGGAAAACTAATATGACAAATGCCTAATATTTTAACAAGTACCATTTTAAAACTTTATTTTATTAATATAGATAGATATTAGGAGAGAGAGACGGGAAAACTAATATGAGAAATGCTAATATTTTGACAAGTGGTACTTTAAAACTTTTTTTTATTAATATAAATAAATTAGAGTAGGAAGATATAAGTCAATTTCTACTCACTTTTAATAATTAATTCAATAAGGTTTTGACAAAATTGAAAGGCAAGATTCGAGTTGACAGAGGAGAAGATTGAGGTAAAGTAGTATATTAGTTATACAAAAATGTGAAAAAAAATATCCTAACATATAATTTTATTTATAATATATATTTCATTGATTATTTTAGTTATTTGTTTTTTTCTCGGTCGTGTCCTTTCTTTATCAGCAATAAGGGAGCTAAGAAACTTTTATATTCTAGGTTCTTTCATAAGTTTGGAACTTGGAAGATATAATTATAGCACTTTTTGTAACATCGACAAGTGTTTCTTCAACAGTTTTATTATAGAAAAAACATCAACTATTACAACTTTAACAAGCAAAATCAAAACGAAGTCTAGTAATCAATAGACAAATGTCTGCTTCTGGTGACTAACTGTTAAGAAAATTATAGTCACATGGTTATGAAGGCCGTGTGACGAATGTTTTCGTATGATTTCATCTTTTTAATTTTGCTAGTTAGTATACTTATTTAGTCTCTCATAGGGATTATGATGTCGAAAGAAAGTTATTGAAATCAATTGGAATTGTTGTTGAAGCACATGAGGTATATATTGTAGAGCCCAGCTAGCGGAGTATTGTTAGATATCTACATGTTCTCTTGTAGATTCTCCACCATAAATGTCAATATTCACCCCTACTTTTGTTTTTAAAGTGCTCCAACAAAGTCATAATAAACTAGTATCAATCATCTGCGCCGCATGATGGACAAATAAAACAACTTAAAACATAATAATCTTCATGCTTGGGATCAGGAACCGGTATTCGGATGTGGCTGATAACCATAAACGTTAAGCATGCCAAAGCAACCGACACAACTCGGGTATGTCATCACAACCCTTGAAGTTCACTTGGACCAAGCAGCAAAACACCAACATACCCAACAGGACGGTCAGACCAACAGGTTTTAAGCCAAATCAATTAAGATGAGAGAAAGGTTGTCATCATCGACATAACAATGTTCCTAAGCATCAATACAACCATATAGCAAATGCAGACGTAACTTCAACTAAACCCGACATCGGTCTTAGATAAAACGATGTTCATCATCATCAACACGGTTTTTTCCAAATAGAAGTATTAACCAATTATCATCAAACAATGGAAATCTGAAAACAAATTCATCATGCCATATGACCATAAAACCAACTACGACATGTCTTAGATGAGCTAATCCTCATTACCATCGACGAAATACTAACAAAATACTCAGCCGATATACTAAGGCCCTATCTCAACTAGGAAAAGCGAACTTAACCAACACCATCAAAGGAGATTGACCATGGAAAATCCAACCTGTGACAGCATGGGCATAATAGGAAAACCCATCGCGCAATCATCAACAACAGCAGCCAAGTGCCAAAAAAGAGCACATAATGGTAGATCTGAAAACCCTAGTGGGTACAGATAGGCACGATAACAAAGTGGTAACAATGGTGGTTGCACCACAACTGCCACCACCCATGAACGGTAGAAGACGGGTCGAGGCACTACCAATGACCACAGTGATGGGCAAAGAGGCCCGCGAAAGACAGAGGTAAGAGAGGGGGTGGTTCACCAGGAGAAGACCAACAACCTTGATGCCAAAACGGAAAGGCGGAGACCCATTATCACCACCATCGCCACCGCCACAATCAACATCCAACAAAAGTCAGCGGAGAGCCATAACCGGCGAGAATGTGGAGGGCAGAGGATCGATGATGCACCAACCAGTCAATGACAACCAAAAATATGAGGAAATCGTGTCGCCGTAGAGGAATGAACCCAAAAAGGTAAATAAAGGATGCTTGAAAGATAGGGTGGTGGAACTCAATGGCACAATAAGCATCAAAAGGCAAATAGAGATGGCCAGAAGAGGTGGTGGTAGAAAACCCCAGTTGTACGACAAGCATCAAATGAGGGACTTTTAAAATAGGGATGGGATATTGGGACACCCTAACTATTTAAATCAACACCCGGCTACCCTATACGTGACGTACGTGTATAGGGCAAAAAACATTCCCTGGCATTGATCTGTTAGACGAGGTGTCATTTCGATGTCGGTGGACGCTATACGCGGTGTATGGACCCATATGTCACGTATGGCTTCATTTCTTTAGCCTTAAGTTAGTGTATACACATGTGACACCTATACGCCGCATATAGACCCATACGCGACATATATGTTAAGGGCATTTTTTTATTTTTGTTATAATCTTTTTTCTAAGGTTATATAAGAAGGCTGATGCTACCAAAGCAATCAAAGGCTTTCAGCATGCATGCACTATGTATAAGGTAGAAGTTTCTTCGAAATTTTTACACTCTATACAGAAAATATTCTAAGTGTAAAATCTTCCGAAGCCAAAGTCCATATCTTCCAAAGCCAAAAGATGAAGTCTTCTGAAGCTTCAAAGACAAGGTCTTCTGAAGCCAAATGAAGTGAAGACTAATTTCTTCCAAAGACAGAGGAGAATATGATTTCCTCAGATGTACTTTTGTATAAAGCTGACCCACTTTCCGCTGCAACTCTGAAGTCTCACCAACTTGCATGAGTTGATGAAAAGGTCCATGCTTTTACAACTGTACATTTAGGTCTAGAGTCTGTAGCTTTCTACTTTATGTATTTTTAACCCTATTGTAATATATAGGATATGAGATACGGCATGTTATAGTCACTAGTCAAAAGGCAATCTTTCTTTTGACTCTACATTGATTTTGTTATCTATCAATGTTTCCAACTGGCTTTCAAAGTATAGCAGGTTATAGGATATAGTATAAAGTATTTCAGGGTTTTGTATCTTATTTTATGCAGTCTAACACATGTGAAATGACTTGATATTTATATACATCATTCTTGAACATCATATATATGGTTTTTGAGTCCTGTCTCTTTATTTGCTTGTGTTCTTTGCATCTCATACTCAAACCCGGTTCCTTATTTGATATGTTAAGTGTTCTAACATTCTCCTCCTTGTGAGACTGATTGTATTGACCTCCTTAACCGGTCCTACAATTAGTATCAGAGTGTTTCACGCTCTTGATTGTAAGATCTCACTATTTAAATCTCCTTAGTTCTCACAAAACACTTAATATCTCAAATGGCAACTTTTAAGTCTGACATGGAAACCGGTACCATGGTCCCCACCGATCACTCCTGATGATTTTGATACTTGGTGCCTAAGAATGGAAGGCTTCATCAAGTCACAAGACAACAGGATATGGGAGTCTATTACCTCAGGACCTTATATTCCATGCACCTCTTCAACTGTTGCTGGAAGTGGCATGATACCAAAAGAAGTGGCTGACTACTCTGAAGAAGATATAAAAAGAATAGATGTAGATCAAAAGGCCATGACTGCTATCTAAACTGCTCTTCCAAATGCCATCTATAGAGGTTTCAAGAAGTGCAAAACTGCCAAGCAACTGTGGAATGCACTTAAGCTGATGTATGAGGGGTCTAGTGAAGCCAAAGAAAACAAGAAAGACCTCCTGAAACAGCAGTTTGAGAATTTCACCTTCAAAACAAGTGAAACCATGACTCAACAATACTTCAGGTATGTTGAGATTATGGACACACTAGTGGATGTCGGAGTAAAGCTGGAGAACAGGGATATTATGACGAAGTTCATGTCTTCTCTTCCAAGACAATGGATACACTACTGTGTGGTCATTAAGAGGAATGAAAAGCTCAACACCCTTACTCTCACTGAGTTATATGGCATACTCAGTGGCTACCATATGGAAATGAACATGTAGAATCCATCTGGTAACTCTAGCAATCAGTAGAGTTCCGCCCTACATGTGATTGAAACGGATTACAAAGAACCACAACACCACCTTATACCCTGACAACTCACCAAAGGGTCTTTTCATCACCTTCCCAGAGACACCAAGGGAGAGCTACATCCAAGGAAGCCCATTCCAAGAGACAAGCTCATCACAAGCCTTTGTGTCTCATGATAAAAGCACATGCAATTTCCTCTTCACCCTTGAAGATTTGTATTGTATTCATCCAGATGATCTAGAGTATATGGAGATAGTTCAATAGATGGCTCTTCTCATTCATAGGGCCAAGAAATTTTATAAGAGGACAGGGAGGAAGTTTCCCAGCAATGTGTACAGTGGAAAGTTTAGGCTGGACAAAAGCAAAGTGAAGTGTTATAACTGTAACCAGATGGGACAGTTTGCTAGGGAGTGAAAGGCACCCAGGACAAATAGTGGCCAGGCACAACCCAAGCCAAACTATACTAAGGAAGCTCCACACACTGAGAAGCCCAAGCAGCAAGCTGCAGTTGCTGTTGAAGAAAGAGGCTTTGATTGGAGTTTTCAGGTTGAAGATGTGTCTCCAAACCAAGCACTGATAGCAGATCTTGAAGAAACCAAGGTATTGGAACATCTTTGTACCCCAGAATACATTGCTAAAGTAAATAGATATAGATCCTATAAATTAGAGATGACATCTGATCTTGAGTCCTTGAACACCTAAAAATCTGATTTCAAAAAAGCTAAAAATCATTATAAATTAAAAATAGAAGATCTAAGGAAAACCATTTCAACTCTCAAACATGAGCATACCCACTACATGACTCAAATTAAGGATCTCACCACTAAGTTAACTGAATGTCAGGCTGAGCTTGTGATCAGCAAAGCCAAGGCAGAGAAACATGTTCTTAAAGAAAAGACCTTTAAGAACATAATATCCTCATCCTTGCATGCCAAAGTGTGCTATCAGAACAAATAGGGACTGGCATCTAGTAAGATAGCTCCTCCACACACTCTATTGTCTGTAAGATCTCCTAGGTGTAGAACTAGTCAATATGAGCTTCCTTCCATAGACCCCATTGATGATGAGGATGAAGAGGAGATAGTGAAGGATAGATCTATAAGGAGTGAAGAAGATCATCCTAACAAGGGTCACTATTCTCTTGAGGAGGGGAAGAAGCCAGGAATGACAAAGTCAAAAGGAATAACTTGATCCGAGCAGCCAAAAGGAGATCAAAGAAAGCTTAAGAGATCAAGGCCACCTTCAACTTCAAGCAGAAATAAGTTTTCATCTCTGCATGGTTTGAAGTGGTGAAGACTGTGGATTCAAGTATGAATTCTAGTACCAAGAGTTCAAGTTCATATCTAACTCATCCCTGTGATGAAATCAAGGCTGATCACCTGTGTATCACAGCTACACAACATGAACCATCCACCTCCAAAAGAAAGACTCACCCTAAGAAGCTTGCTACAACATCTGAAAAGATGGGGATGGAGATGGAAAGTAATCAAACTCAGTCTTTCATTCGCAAGAAGACTCTCAGAAGGAAGCAAATTGATTGCATTATGTGTGGTAGTGTTTCACATCCTGCTAAAGATTGCATCTACAATCCCAAAAGTACTATAAATATAACCAAGAAGAAGAGTTCTGAGAGGTGCAAGAAGAAGAAAGCTGCAAAAAAAAATATTTTCTTTCGAAAGCTCCAGGATGGGAATGAAGACAAGTGAAAACTTGCCTTCGGAAGATTTTTTGGTCTCGAAAGAAAGGAATACTTCCGAAGCACTAAAACTTGCTATAGTGAAAGCAAAATCATCCGAAGCATCAGTCTCCAAATCTTCTAAAGTTGTCAAAACTTCTGAAGTGTTGAAGGTCAAGTCTAATCTTCCAAAGATGGTGTGGAAGATAAAGGAAGATCATGTAACTGAAAGTTCTTCATTAACAACAACAACAAATGATCCCTAAAGTCTTAACATAGGATCAATTACTCTTGCATTGTCTTCAGTCTATTTTGAAGAGCCCAATACCAATGAGGATTGGGTTTGTAAATGTAACTAAATTTCTTCTTTTTATGCAAGAATAGCTGAAGACCAAAAGGAATGTATGGATCATTGACAGTGGCTATTCCAGGCACATGACAGACAATGGCTCTTTGCTTTAAGATTTTAAGAAAATTGATGGAGGGCCAGTTGCTTTTGGAGGAGATGTGGGAGGTTACATTACAGGAAGGAGCAGGGTCACAAATGGTAAGCTCAGCATTGAAAAGGTAAAGTTCTTTAAGGAGCGTGAGTATAATTTACTGAGGGTATCCTAATTTTGTGACCAGAGATATAACATGCTTTTTATTAAGCATGAGTGCATTCTTCTCAAGCCCGGGGTAGTTATTCCTCAAGAGCATATTCTACTTAGAGCACCTCGGAAAAGGAACATGCACAAGATGGATTTGCAGGAAACATCCCCCTTAGGAGAAGTTTCTTGCTTTCTACCTAAAGCAAATAGTGATGATTCTTTCATTTGCCATAAAGAATGTGCCATGTAAACTTTAAGAATATAAATAAGTTAATTAAGAATGATTTGGTAACTGGAATGCCAAAGAAAGAGTTTACAAGTGATGATCATTGTGTTGCATGCCTGAAAGGGAAACAACACTTGATGTCTCATAAGCCGAAGGAAAAGAACTCAATCACTACTCTCCTAAACTTATTACACATGGATCTTTTTGGCCCCACTAGTGTAATAAGTCTAGGAAGGACCTCATACTGTTTAGTGATCACAGATAATTTGACGAGATTCACTTCGGTATTCTTCCTTAAAACTAAGGATGAGACTCCTGAGATCTTGAAGAACCTCACTCTAAAAAAGTAATCACAAGCTCAAGACCATAAGATGTGATCAATGAACTAAATTCAAGAACCAAATCCTTGACACATTTTATGATGAAAGGGTACTACAAGACAATATAGTGCTCCCAGGACTCCACAGCAAAACGGTGTTGCTGAGAGCAGAAACAGGAAACTTATTGAAGTTGCAAGAACCATGTTGTCTGACTCTAAACTGCCCATCACCTTCTGGGCAGAGGCTGTTAACACTGCCTACTATGTGCAGAACAAAGTTTTAGTAGTTAAGACTCATGGTAAGAGTCCTTATGAACTGTGGCACAAAAGGAGACCTTTTATTGGTTTTCTTAGATCATTTGGATGTCCGTGCACCATCTTGAATACCAAAAATCAGGTAGCCAAGTTTGCTGAGAAATCAGATGATGGACACTTTATTGGATACTCTTCCCAACGTAAGGCTTATCGAGTATACAATCTCAGAACTAGAGTAGTTGAAGAATCAACCAATGTGATCTTCAATGAGCACACTCCCTGTGTGAAAGGTTCTGGTCCTAACTGGCTATTTGATCTTGATTTAGCTACCAACTGTTTTAACAAATCTTATGAGAATGTTTCATGGTCTACAAATAATTTATCAACAGAAGATCCTGACCCGAGATTTGAGCTGAGAAGACCAAGTAAGACTATTACTTTAGCTCCAATGGTAACTAATTCTGCAAATGGAGTTCCTATTAGCACAATAATGACAAATCAAGATGATACATCTGAGGTGCCTATAAATTCCAGCTTAGAGGCATAAAACTCAATGAAGGAGCTTTAAATGTAGGAGGAAATAGTAGTGGTGGCAGTGATCAAGAATTTCTTGATACTGATAACCTTTCCATTGAAGACAACATCAATAATGTCACACACTTATTGGATCAAGCTTCTCTTGATGAGTGTGCTGATGTGGTAGGAGATACTTCATTACCAGATCTAAACTTCACAAATTTAGATTTGTCCAAGCAACTTGTTGTGATCCCTCAACTTAGGATCCACAAGTCACATCCTACCACAAACATCATCGAAGATGTTTTCCTTGGTGCGATGCCAATTCATTGGTGGAAGAATCGTATTATGGCAATACAAGAAACAATCCTATGTATCTGAATCAACTGCTGAAGCTGAATACATTACTACTGCTAGCTGCTGTGCTCAAGTGTTTTGGATTTAAAATCAGATAATAGACTATGGATACAACTTCAAAGAGACTCCCATCCACATAGATAACAACAGTGCTATCTTTATCACAGAGAATCATGTACAGCACTCAAGGACAAAACACATCAACATCAGGTATCATCTAATTAGAGATAATTACAAAATGGGATTAATAAAACTAGTCAAAGTTAATACAAATGAATAATATATTGATCTGTTCACAAAGGCTTTTGATTAACTGAGATTTAAATATCTTGCCAGCTATTGGGATGATTAACCTTGGATAGATTTACTTAAAACTTAATTCAATATTATTTCTAAAAGGAACTGTGTGTCCTAGGTTGTCTAAATAATCATCTACATAAGCCCAGTTTATCTTAAGAGAAAATCTTTTTCAAATGATATTCCTTAGAAGTTTGAAAATTTTAACTATATTTTCTTTTGAAAGACATTAAGATTGTTTTCAAAAAAATTTTAAGTTATCAAATCAGATAACTAATTATAAGAAATTTACCTTCGGAAGAAATGCTTATATTTCTTCCCAAGCCAAAATATGCTTCTAAGTAATTATATGCATTTGAAGAACAAATTTCTTCCGAAAGCAATTATATCTCAGAAGATTTATTCCCTGAGGAATGAACAAACTTCTAAGTTCTAATATCTTCCAAAACCAAATATGCCCCGAAAGAGAAAATACTTAAGTCTAATATCTTCCGAAACCAAATATGCCTCTAAGGATATCTTCCGAAGTCAAAAATTTAGCTTCGGAATTTTTTTCACAAAACTTCCGAAGACAAACTACCATCGGAAGAATTTTGAATTCCAAGAAAACTATCTTTATGGGCACTTACTCAGAGGTGGGACCGACATTTGGATTTTTAAGTTTATTTTTTTACATTAATTTTGTCTCAAGTCCATTTCATATAAATATACTCAACGGTTCCCCCCTCTTTCACTATCTTCTTCATCTGAAACTTCTCTAACCTAAATTCACCCACTCACCACCTTTGTTCTTACCTTTCTTCACCTCAAAGCTACCTCAAATGGCCAACCTTGGCTACAGAAACCAACCTGGTTTTCCATGCATCTTCACAGGCAATACAATCAAGTTGCTTTGTTGAACTCTAAGAAAGATCTAAGTTTCTCAGAGGTTTACCACTTTCTCTCTCTATCTAACTACTTCACCTCTCTCACTATTGATCCTCCACTCTATAAGGATCAAATTTTAGACTTTTAGAGAACCTGCCAAGAGGTCACCATGGATGGGGAGAAGGCACTGTCTGTCATAGTGTAGGGGAGGACAATCTTCATCACTCCAATCTCTATAAACACTCATCTTCAGCCGGATGATGTAGAAGGTGAATTGTCCTTTTCTAAATTTGATGTTAACCAATCTTTTGAGCAGATGGGGTATGAAAGTGACTTTTTAGTCAGAACCTTTAGAAAAGGGAAGGTTTCCTCTTAATGGAAGTACCTCCTCCATGTCATCATCCACAGCTTGTCTAACAAACATTAAGGATAGGATCAAATTCCAGAAGACCACTCCTTTATAGGATCGAATTCCAGAAGACCTCTCCTTTATAGCCCATGAGATAGTTCATGGGGTCAAGTTCAGGTATGCATAATTTGTATGCACTAATTTGCTTGCAAACTTGGACTCTTTAGAGTATTACATGTTCTCTAGATATGTCCAGCACATTCTTAACTGTGAACTGAGCTCACATTTGAGGGGAAGAGGTAATGTTCTAAAACTGGGATCGATGAAGCCTGACATCATTAATACTATAAGAAAGCCTACTGTGGGATTCTCAGCGGTAGAAACAGCCCTAGTCTCAAAAATGTTAGAGCTCATTGCTCAAGGTGACAACCTAACAGCACCAGCTAGTGTTGAACCCACACCTTCCACTTCGAGACAACCCACACAACCACAAATAACCATCTCATACAAAGAAAATCCAAACAAACCACTGCACAAGTTATTCAATTTGTGTAGGCCCCCATAGCACCACCATACACGAGGAAGTGGACACTAGAGCTCCCACTTTCCTGAGGAGCAACCCACTCCCATCTCACTAATAATCTGTCATGAGGTTCCTCGTGTTCAGACTGATGAGCTCATAACCCAAGAAGCTTTAAGCCTTCCCTCAAAGTCTCAACACTCTAGTGAACAACCTTTAGGGGAAGTTTCCAACCCCAGCCTCTTGATCTAAACCAGCCAATACCCAAACTAAAATTCTACGATGATAAGGATATGGAACTCAGTGAGTACCATGAGTCTCTCTTCTCTTTCTTAGCTCAAAGAGAGATGAGTGCTCATGTTTCTCCTATATTTAGCCTATATCATCCACCTACCACTGAGGTGGATCTTCCTAAACATGTTCAAGGGATCTATATGGAAGAGGCCTTCACTTCTGCAAATGATTACGTCATTAAGACCTCAACCATGGTAACCCAGCCTATTGACACTTCAATTGAAGCTATCAATATGCAGGGGAAATTCAGCAGCCAAGAACAACAGGCCGGTGATGAGGAAGAAGACTTAGGTCCAATTGTCTCATCCCCCAGTGATTCTTCTGCTGAAGATTAAGGGAACCTCAAATAAAGGTGTAAAAACTAAGCAAAACGTGCACTTATTTAGTCAGTCACTTAGAATATCAAGTGACTACCTTCCAAAGAAGGGTCAATGATCAGCAACTTGAGATTTCTGATGTCAATGAATACTAGCTAGGAGACCCTTTAGGAGGATTCAACCAGGAACAAAAGAACCTAAGAATGTGATAAACTTAACCCCCAGCTAATCTATGCAAGAGGGGTGATGCTACCAAAAAGAGGAAGGAAGTCATCACAATCACAGAACCTGGAGTCCTTCATAGGGGACATTAAGGATTCACCACCCTCACTTGCAATTTTCCATACTCAGCAACCTCCTTAAGCCCACATTGATATGGAATCACTCATACAAAGCTTGTTTGAGGAGGGTATACCAAGGGCAATGTCATCCCCACCTTATGGAGCTAAAAATGAAATACTAGGGTGGACGTATGATGCTGATAGAAGAGCCCTGATACTGCATAGATTTCAAGGGCAGCAAGAGGTCTTCAACTTTCAGACCTTGAACTACTATGACAGTCTCCCTCTAGTTAATATGCCAATTGTCAACCCAACTCAACATAGGCCAGCTGACAGAATGGCTGAGAGGATTCAAGACAGGATTATTAAAGAATTCAGACAAAGAAGAAGACAAATGCAAACAAGCAATGTTATTGGTCAACTGGATGTTGAGGTGGACCCTAAGATAAGCTTTAGAGGGGAAACCTTGACTGAAGGCCCAGTGATAGAACCTGTAAGCATTGTCATAGGAATTACTACTTCAACAACCTCTACCCTAAGTGAGGCATCAATTGGTGAAGGTGCTTTATGTGAAGTTGCTAGATCGGTAAACATCCGAGCTTGTTCTTAACGGAAGGATAAACAACCAAACCAAAAGTCAACTCTATAACACGGACTATCAAAAATTGGTTTCATTGATAAAACCTAATAATTACAAGCTCGTTACAACATAAGAATCAAGACTCTTGGCAAGGGGAGATCGAGCATGATCTCCCCTCTCATCCGGCAACCCCTAGGCTCCAAGCAGACTCCCTCTCGAATCCTTATCTTCTCAATACATTAAAACTGGTATATATAGGCCTCGGCCCATATTAGATGCGACTGGGCCCATTCGTGCGATTGGACCATGCATATGGTTCAATCGTACGACTGGACCATGCATATGGTTCAATCGTACGACTGGACCATTCTTATGGTTCAGTCTTACGAATGCCCCAATCGCATCTCTCAGTCGCACGACTGGTCCATTAGTATGGCTTTGTCGTACGATTGAGTCTCATTCGTATATGCTCCTGCGAATGACCCAGTTTCATCTGTTTACACATATCAGATGTAATACATTAAGCCTAGGCTATTCGTCAAGCGACGGACACACTATATATGACAATATATGCTCCAACACTTTACAACCTCTCTCTGGCCAGAGCCTAACTGCTGAGTCAAGTAATGAAGGCCAAAACTCTCTCCACCCTGAGTCACCAAAGCCTATGAGTGACAAAGGGAAAAGGAAAATAACATTTTTAGGAGATTGAGGAGGATGTAAGAAAGAGGAAGCTAAAGGGAGAGAGTTTAAGTAGGTCTCCAGGTTTTATGGAAGAAGAAATCAGGGCAGCTCACAGGCTAAACACTCAAGAAGATGAGTTGAGGGCTGCTACATTAAACTACTTGGGGATCAAAAAATACAATATAGATGAACTCATCTCTCTATTTATAAGAATTAAATGAACTGACAGACTTAGAACAGAAAAATAAGAGAAATGAGGCAGAGGATGCAGAGTTGCTCCTTAAAGTTAAAGCAGAAAGAAATAGAAGATGCTTTACAAACATGCTCCTACCCTCTCCCCAATTCATGAAAGCCCTGAGAAAGAGGTTGTAGCAACGGAACAACCTCATGTAGATAAGGAGGATGATAAACAAAACATGATTAACTACCTGAGTGCTATAGGCCTCTATCAGGCAGCTGCACTTCTTCTCCTCTCATATGAGTATATTGAATTTGAATATCTTAAGCAGTTGGAACAACAATTCATTAAAGAACAAAAGTTTGCTAAGAGAAAGATGAGGAAAGAAGCTGCAAAGTCAAGAGCCATCATCCAAAATAGTCAAAAGAAGTCTGTAGACAGGCAGAGGATGATGAGTTTCTTAAAGCTGTATGGATTCTCGGAAGGAGGCTTGATCCAATGTCTCTATCCACTATGGATGACCACATTAGCGTGATCAAGCAGAAGATTAAAAAGGGAGAGCTTGTGGACTTGCATTCTCCACCAAGCCAAGCTTCTCCTAAAGTTGAGGTTAAGGTTGAACCAACTTAGACAACACAACCTAGACCTTTAGCTACATCTCAGCCAACTTCATCTTCTATTTCACAACAGGGTTCTGCTTCCTTTGCTTCTAAACCTATAGGGGAGGAGGACCCTACTGAGAGAGGCACAACAGAACAACGTGGTACTTATTGGGTCTAATGAGGCTGGTGCAACCAAAACTCAATACTTAGCTTTATTTTGGTACATCTACAATGGACTTCCGAAGACAATGCTGCATTTTTGAAGCTAAGTCAAGACTCTTCTGAAGCCAAGTAAGAAGAACTTCCAAAGAGAGTTACTCTTTGGAAGTATCATGAAGACCAAGACAAGGAGCAGCTGATTCAGAAGAAGTTGTTTTTTCTGAAGCCAAAGTGACTTCGGAAGACTTCATGTCTTCCGAAGTATACTTACCTTCGGAAGAACCAACTGTGACTAGTGGACAAAAGTAAAGTTCCTGTCAGTAAAGTCAACTACTTTACAGACAGACTGCATGGAGCTTCTTCATGCGGGTATGTTTGACCTTACTTTATCCACTGTTCATCCATCGTAGATTAGTAAAGTTACCATACTTAGTTGGTGACAAAAGGCAAGTCATGGACTTGTCATGATTACCTAATACTAGGATAATACTTTATCTTAGTTTACATACTTCTAGCATCTGTAGTATTTTGTCAAGATGTATTTTCCAGCTGGTTTTCCAAGTATAACTGGTTGTAGATGGTGGTATATATAGTTCTCATTGTAAGCTCATTAGAGAATGCTTGTAAGAGGCTTGTAATCTTTAAGTTTGAGAATTAATGTATACAAGTATCTTGAAAAACTTATTCGTGTCTTGCTTACTTAATATATTACTATCAACTCTTAGAAGATTCTGTTTCATTATTTGAGTGAAATCAAGTGAGTTTAAGAGAGAACCATTGTGTTAAGTGACTTGTAACAATCCTGCAATTGGTATCAGAGCATCCAGGCTCTTGATTGTGAGATCTTACCATCCCAAATCATCTTGACTTCTCACTCAAACACTCACCTCACTCAAAATGGCCACAAACCAAAATCTCTAGAATTTGAAATAGGAACGATGACTAAAGCTCCTATCATCACTCCTGAAAATTTCAGATCCTGGAGAATGCGGATTGAAGGCTTCATTAAGTATCAAGACAGCTATATGTGGAGATCTATCGTTAATGGTCCTTACAAACAAAGGCGGCATCACCTGATGGGAATGGTGCCATGATAGAAAAGGATGTTGAAGATTACTCAGATGAAGACCACAAGATGGACATCGACAGCAAAGCCATGACTGTACTGCTTACAGCCATACCAAACTCCATCATGGTAGGCTTTGAGCACTTCAAGACAGCCAAAGAACTCTTTGATGCTTTGACTCAGATGTACTCTGGTTCTAATAACTCCAAGAAAGACTCCATGAAGCAGCAGTTTGAAATTTTCACCTATATTATTGGAGAACTCTTAGCCAGCAATATTTCAGGTACATGGATCTTATCTAATCACTTTAGCTAGTTGGAGTTTCTCTTGAGAAAAGAGACCTAACAAGGAAGTTCATGAGTGCACTTCCTCAAGAGTGGACTTTCTACTATGTCTCTATCAAGAGAACAGAGAACTTAAACACTGTCACAATAACTAAACTATTTGGTATTCTTGATGGATACCGTGTAGAGATGGGGACTCAGAAAGGCCATCAGATGAACAGAATTTCTGGTCCTTCCACTGCAATACTCTTCATGTTGCTGAAGGACTAAGATCCAGACAGTCCTAGTTATACCTGAACTACTCTCAACAGCCTTCCTCATCCTATGGGCAATACATCACTTTCCTTGAAACACCCAAGTCTCAGCAGGCTCAGCAAAATCCCTTCCAGGATAGTTATGCCTTTATCTCAGGAAGTGACCACTCTAGTGACTTTCAATTTTGCTTTGATGATGTAGAGTTCTTCAGCCCGAATGATGTGGAGTACCTGGATATTGTCCAACAGATGGCCCTCTTAACCTATAGAGCCAAGAAGTTCTTTAAAAGAACAGCAAGGTAGTTCCCTCAGAAACCCAACTAAAAGCAAGTTTGGGTTTAACAAGACCAAGGCAAAGTGCTACAATTGCAGCCAACTCGGACACTTTGCCAGGGAATGCAAGGCTCCAAGATCCAACCCTGGAGCCCCATATGCCACTCATCATCCTGCTACAACCAAAGTTGCAACAAAGCCTACTAAGCAGCAATCTGTAGCAATTGCTCAAGAAGTGGATTGGAGCTTCATGGTGCAGGATGTGACTCCAGCTCAAGCACTCATGGCTGGCACTGATGATTCAAAGGGACATCCACTTGACAAAAATGGAAACATCTGGATTGTAGACAGTGGATGATCAAGGCACATGACAGGGAACAAACCTCTTTTTTTTAACAATTTCAACATTTTGATAGAGGTCCTGTTCAGTTTGGAGGTGAAGCTGGTGGATACATTTCTAGTAAGGGAATGTATCCAATGGTAAGTTAAAAATTGACAAGGTAAACTTTGTCAACAGCTTGAACACAACCTATTAAGTGTTCTTCAATTCTGTGACCAAAAGCACCATATACTTTTCATAGAACATGAGTGCATTATCCTTAACCTGGGATGACAATTCCTCAGGAATTGGTGCTTCTTAGATCTCCCAGAAAAGGGATATGTACAAGCTTGATATGAAAATGTTTCCCCACTGGGTGAAGTATCATGCTTTCTTTCCAAAGCAAACAGTGATGAGTCAACTCTATGGCATAAGAGAATGTGCCATGTTAATTTTAAGACCATGAACAAACT
>JABSNV010001108.1:45000-59230 GCA_024085815.1 Flaveria linearis | reverse complement strand
TTTAAATATAGCAGCATCACTCGGTGGATTTTGAAAATAGTGAGTTGCTCTATGCTCACCACCCAAGAATAATAATCATTGTTAATAGGACCCGGTGTAATTCGCCAACTCATTTTGTAAATTTGTTTTAATATTGCAGGTATGCAAAGAATATGTGTAATATGGATTGAATGAAATTATAAAGGAAGAATTGAAATGTGTTTTTCTCGCTTGTAACCGATTCTGCTGCTTCAACTCGAATTTAATAGGAATGATTTGGGTTGGTAAAATTTGTGATCGTAATTTAATGTGAAGTTGGTAAGAAAAGTGTGGCTGAGAATTGTCCACTGTACTACCCGCAATTACCAACGACGGGTTCTTGTACTAACCGCCTATCCCAAAGCGGGTTCTGACCCGGTTATTCCCATGCGTACTACCAGCCGATCCCAATGGCGGGTTCTGCGGAACCCGTGAATCTTTGATAGAACCCGCCAACCACAATGGCGGGTAACCTTTTTTTTCAATTTTCGCAAGAAAAACCGTTAATGTCAACCACTTTTGAAAAACTAACCTATTTTCAAAAAAAAATTCTACAAAGTTTACACCTTTACTATAAAGATGTAATTATTACAATAATAATATAACCTTTAATATGTAGTCAAAGAACCCAAATAAGAGTTTTGAAATTATGCAAAAGCAGCTCTAGCTAATATTAGTGTTGGGTTTCTTGCATCCGCGTTAAACTATTTCAAAAAGACGGAAAAGTCATGTGAATTGTTTTTTATTGACATAAAACACCCACAAGGAGTCCGGTTGAAAAAAGGATGAAAACCCTAAATAACAATATATGAAGATTAGAACTTTTACCTTAAACTCGATTGATTGAAGAAGATGACTCAACTATCGAGCACAAAACATTCAGTGATATCAGAATATTTTATCCGTTAATTTGATAATTAAAAAAAAAAACCATCTGATGGTTGCTTGCACGGATCAACCCATGGGCGAGACCTTCTGGTCCCCGACTTCTTGTGTCGCATGAATGAAAGAAATTAACAGACCATCCGAATAGTGATGACAGTGGCTTGTGCATGTTTGTAACTTTTAAATTTGATTTTTGATCCCCTTGCCTTTATATTTACAATCCTTTTTAGAAAACCCCGATTACACTAGCTTTGGGGTCAAGTCTTCATTGCTAAGGTATTAAATCATACGAAACTTAGCCTAGTAAGAGCATTTACAATGATTTTTTATATTTTTATCTCTATAATTACATTAAATATTACTATCGTTTTTTATATTTTTTAATTAAATAATAATTAATATTTTTTATCATTTCTCTACTCCACTCATAAACACTTTTAAAAAATATTAAAAAATTATAAGTGTTGGACAGTGTTTCTTCAATATACAGACAAACAATAATATTTTTTTATCATCCACTCACAATCACTGACAATCATTTTTATTATATGACAAGACACTCAAACGTTTAGGGAATACACTCTGAATGCTCTAAATTAGTTAAATACAACTAGTTATTAGGAGTTCATTATATAGATGGTCTTTGTGATTTGCAAAATAGTATGTTTGAATGCCAAGAATGTAACAAATTTGGGTAAACTTTTAGTTTTGTAATAAGTTTAAATATTAAAACTAATTTTTGTGAAGTTTTCTATTAAATAGGAAGAATGTAGTTTATCAGATTGTTACTTTTGCTAACTTTACAATTAAATTGCGGTGAAAAGTACCGTGATACCCGCACTTGTTACAAAATTAGAAGTTAGTACCTATACATGTTATTTTTTGTTTTATATCCAAACTTGTAATTTTGCGTAAACAAAGATACCATCTATGTAATCAACTCTTTATTAATCTTGCAATATATCTTATTTAATAAATTTGATAGTAATTAGTTATGAACCTATATATAAAAACAAGTAAATTTTTTGCTCAAATAATAATAGATATTAGACTAAATTACAAATTATAGCCTTTATGTTTTAAATGAATTATGGCACAAGACCTTTTGAAAGAGCAATTTCACCCGATGTTCTTTTTTTGAAAACTTATTACTGTATTTAATTTTTAATTAGGGCCGACAATTTCCGTTTTTATAACACGATTAAATCTGTTTAATAAAAAAATATATTTTTTATTTTTTATATTTTTAAAATAATTAAAATCAGAAGGCTAGACTCTATTATTTCATTTTTTGTTCATAAAAAACATATAAAAAAATTTTAGGCATAATATATAAGTAGTTAAACAAGTCTTTTGTATGTTTGATACGTGAGTTATGCGCGTCATCTATAACCTGATATATACGATAATACCTATTTTGTCAGTCCTACTTTTAATATAACATTCATCCGTCCAAGACATTAACTGACCATACGTGAGTTGCACATGACGAACAAAATGTCTTTTATCCTTAATACTTTAATCCCACGTAAACATATTGTCCTCTTAAACCTTTTTGTGATTTACCTTAAACCTCCTAGTCATTGACGGCCTCTATTTGTCTTCTTTTTCGGTAATCAAAGTCATCACAAGCATCACAAGTACTCTTCAATTGGCATCAAAGGTCATCATTAACGTCATCCATGGATCAATTCTTCATTAGGGAAGTTCTTGATGAACAAGAAGTTGAAGCATTTTATGGTAACATCTCGATGGACTTGTTTATAATCATGATCGATAATCACGAACATGGGTTGCATCGCTCATGCTGTTATGTTCTTGTTCCACATGAAATTGCGTTTAATCATGTATCGATAATCATGAACGTCGGTTGCATTAATAAACCTCAAGTGTACATGAACTTGCGTTGCACATGAACCTACGTATAATCATATTCTTGTGTTCCATATGCTTTACGTTCATGTTATATCAGAAATTACATTACTAATTGACTTCTCAGGTTGTCAAGTAAATATGTTTGATTGCACATATTTTTTATATGTGCTTTTTAAACAACCATATGTTCTGTGGTGTAAAATGATAACTAGAACAATAGCTTTGGTAAGCTCTTTAACTTTACTTTTAGTGTTTTTTGTTCATTGATTAACACTAGTACTGGAATATGTTGGGTTTTAATCTTGACTTAGGTTTATTATTTAGTTTTATTATTTAGGTTTTTATTAGTTATTATTTAGAGTTTAACTAGTTTGGTGCATGGAATAAAGTCACGTGGGTTTAGATGGAAGTTTAGAATGAGTTGGCAGTGTGTTTGACCGAGTTTTGAATAGAGACGTTGGGTAAAAGATTGGGTCATAGTTGACCGGTTCCTTAGGTGAGTTGAGTCATTAGTAGTTTCTTTATTTTTTTTTGATCCTCACGTTTGTGTACAGTGGGCTATATATAGCCACCTTTAGCATGAATAATAATGCAAGCTTTCTTCTTCATTTTCAACATTTTCTTTCTTTATAAATACATAGTTCACAGTAAGTGAATTTGAGTGTGCATGATTGTATATTTTGTGGGGCCTGAACCAACAGAATATAATAATGTTTAACTAATTAATTATATGGTGAAATAGCTATACTTAAACATAGCCCATCCATGGTAGTTTAATATGGCTAACGTCTCAAGTGCCAGCAGTCATCACCCATCCTATATACCACAAACTTGTTGAAGGCAAAAAAAACAAGAAAGAGAAGTGCAGTTGAAATAGAACTTATAACAAAGTTATAAAAAAAAGCAACATCAAATGCGTATGGAAAGTGTAACAAGGCGGCATATTACAAAAGCAGGATTTGCAAAGGACATGAACTTAATTAAGCTACTATAGTAAAATAATAACTATTTTATTTTGTTGAATGTTATTTGTTTATTGAGAAAGTAACTAATTTTATCATATCTTGGCCTGTATTTTGGATATATGGATGTAATGCATTTTGTTCTATTTTAGTATAGTTTGATCCATAGAACTACGTTTTTTGTTTTAGTTTTTTTCTAGAGTGCATCAGATTTGTTGCTAATGAGGTGTTGCTAAATTAAGTTGTGCTAATGAAGATGTTTAAGAGATTATGTATAAGTTGCTTACATGCATAGTGATATTAAGGGTAAAAGGACATTTTTGCCCATTATGGACAACCTATGTGTAGTTAGTTATAATCTTAAACGGATTAGTGTTATCTCAAGTGATAAAAATAAAAAGTTTTCAAATTAAGGGCATTAAGTGAAAATATTTTTTCAAAAGATCCCATTTCATAATTATGCAAAACGTAAGGGTTATAACTTGTAATTTGGTCTAGATATTATTTACATAATTGCAAATTATATAAATAGTCAATCCATTTATTTAAACATTATTTTAAATAAACATTTACTTAATATTAATATCAAACTATTATTTTATTATAATAATAATAATAATAATTAATATTATAAGATTGTAATTATTATTATTATTTCTTAAATGATTATTCAGCATATCATTCATGTTAATTAATCAAAACTTTTTTAATATTTAGCAAGTTCTTTTTCTAGTTGTGTGAACCTTTATAACTAAGCCTTATTTATTAACAACACTGTCATATGTTATTTGGACATATATGTTCGAGTCTTTCAGTTGCACAAATTTCAATCATATGTTAGTACAAAACAATGGTGAACAATTAGTAACATCTCACTTCTTTAAATAATGCAAGATGCTTTAAAGTCATTCACTATCACCAACTATTAAAGTACTCTTCTTTTATTGTTATGGAAACTATGGTTCTTTGGTAAACTAGTTTTTCGACACTTGTTGTAAATGAGATTTCACTGTTATATATTGCTTAACTGTGACATCTGTATCAAAACAGATGCATTGACTTTGACTTTGGCTAAAATGTAGAATTTGACTTGAAATTGAGTGACTTAACATTAACTTGAATTTTGTTTAATATTTTAAACACATGTAGACATGTTAAGTACTTGAATTGTATTTATGAGCCTAGAATCGACAAATTGGCCTTATACTTGGTGACACCAGGATGTTCATCGAATTGTAATTATCACGATGATTCAGTGTCTTGGACTAGAATAAGAACTTATAAAATGTAAAAATGTAACATTTACGTTAAAAACACAAAAAAATCCGAACATTGGTAGACTTTGTCTTCAAACACTACAACAGCAGGAACAGTTTTCTGAGATGGAGAAGCTTCATCTTCAAACACTACAACAACTTGAGATTGAATTATCTGAGGCAAGAGAAAGAAGTGGAAATAATCTGACGCATTCTAATCAAACAAATGTAAAGGAAATATCTCATTTTGTGCGTGGAAATGGAAGCCAATTGGAAGCTAGTGTAGGAAACAACCCTAATAGTGATACAAGGGGTCTCCAAAATGGTGATGCAGAAATCATCTCTTCACAGGTATAGATTCTGGTGTCTTGTATTTATTATTTTTACTAGCGGCATTCACTTTTTTTGGTTTCAAGTTAGTGTAAGTTATGTTAAGGCTATTTGACTTATATCAAGTCATAATATTAAAATATACTGACTTATTTCAGACTGAAAATACTCATGTTGTTCAAATGACCCTAAAATCATTGCATGGAATGCCAAGTTCTTTTTCATCTGGACAACTGCATCCATTTATTTTTCATCACCCTCAGAATGTGAATTCCCATCTTGTTCAGTCTCATGTTGGCCAGTTCCATTCTTTACCTGCAAGTTCACCTATCCCACATTGGCAGAATCAACAGCTATATATGTATTTTTATTTGTTTTATTACTACTGATTAATTATTAAGGTGCGAAAATTAAGATAACCTAGGTTGTGAAAGGTATAAAAAAGTGCTCATGTTTCCTAGAGACAAAAAATCGCATTAATAGGAAAAATAGAAAAATATATAATATCCTTAGAAATTAATATTATTTCAAATATAGTAAATAAACTATTTTATAAACAGATGCTTATTGTTAACCATACGATAAATCAATTTAGATTTATATCAGGTCAATAATTTGGGGAATAAAACTCTTGAGCCATACGATAAAACTAATTTGGATTTATGTCAGGGCGCTCTACATGTCACCAATTTGGGGAATAAAGCTTTTGAGCCATACGATGAAACTATGGGAAAGAGTTATAGACACGAGAATCATACGTGAAACTCACATAGTGATAAACCAATTTGGATTTATGCTAGGACGCTTTACAACACAAGCCATACACGTCATAAGGAGGGTAATGGAGAAATATAGAGAAAAGAAGAGGGACTTTCAGATGGTCTTTATTGACCTAGAAAAAGCCTACGACAGTGCACCGCGACAACAGATTTGAGAAAGCCTACGGAATAGAAGGGTACCAGAGAAATATATCAAGATAATCAAGGATATATATGAAGGGGTAAAAACGTGTGCGAGCTCCAGTAGGAGACACAAAATTCTTTCCAGTAGAAGTGGGACTCCACCAAGGATCAATATTGAGCTAATTTCTCTTCACAGTAGTTTTAGATGAGATGGCTGAGTCTATACAGGAGCCAGTCCCATGGTGCATGCTGTTTGTAGACGATATTATGCCAATATCAGAATCTAAAAGGGCACTGAACGAGAGGTTAGAACAGTGGAGAGCGGCGCTAGAGAGCAAATGCTTAAGGATAAGTCGCTCTAAGACGGAATACATGTACTGTAACTTCAGTGAAGCGAATGAAGAGAACACTCAAATTACTATTCAGGGTCTGGAGGTCCCACAAACATCTAGGTTCAAATATCTAGGCTCCTACGTCCAGGAAGACGGAGAGATACACAGTGATGTAGCCCATCATGTTCAGACAGGATGGCGTAAGTGGAAAGCAGCATCAGGGTTCTTATGTGATAAGAGGTTCCCAACACGACTAAAGGGGAAACTATACAGAGGGGCAGTTCGTCCGACTATGTTATACGAAATAGACTGCTGGGCCATGAAGAAATCACACGAGAGACAAATAGAGGTCGTAGAAATGTGATTGATAAGGTGGATGTGGGACACATGAGGCTGGATCAGATAAGGAATGACGTCTTTCGGTAGAGGCTACAGGTGGCTTGTATCATGGACAAAATACGAGAGGGAAGATTGAGATGGTTTGGACATGTGAAGATAAGACAGATGTCAGTGCTAGTTAGAGCAGTAGAGCGCATCATCTTAGATGGTAAGAGAAGTAGAGGAAGACCTAAGTTGACCTGGGATGAGATGATTAGCCGGGATATGGTAGAGTTGTACATCTCCGAGCACATGGTCGAGGATAGGAGTGAGTGGAGGCGTAGAATTAAAGTCAGGGACTACTAGTGGGCCTTGATACGATAGTCCGCACATGATGTGTAGGGTAACATTATTTGTCCAATGTAGGTGAAGCCTTAGTGCTAACTGCCCTATTAGTATTGTTAATATCATAGTAAATTTATTTGTCATATTCCTTGCCTAATTGCATAGTAAAATTTATATGCCTTAAACTTGTTTCAATGATGTTGTGTTTGCTTTTGTGACGTATGCTTAATTGCTTATGTGAGGTATGTATTATTATTCTGATTGTTATGAGTACGCTACTGCTTATGTGATGTATGTAATATAATCTGGTTATTTGGTTTATGGACATGCATATGCATATACAAGACTCTATTGTGATGTATGCTTATGTGATATATGCACTATAATTTTGTTATTATCGTTGTCGAGCCGGGGGCTCTTTGGAAGCGGTCTCTCTGTCTCCCAAGATAGAGGAAAGACTTGTCACCACCTATCCCTCCCAGACCCTACTCTCAGTAGGACATACTAGGTATGTTTGTTTTGTTTGTTTGTTTTGGTAGACTTTGTCTAAAGTCAACTATAAGACATAATTTGATCGAAATTTGAATTTAAATAACTAATACGTCATATAATTGCTCATTGGAATCATAAAATCATAATGAATTTAAAAAAGAGAAAATTAGATGAAACTCGACACGGGACAAGATGAAATAGGATGTAACAAGCAAAGGCCCGAGGCCCTTGCCTCTTTGTGGCCAATGACACCAGAAGGGGCCTTCCCTTTGTTTTTTTTCTGATTTGTTTCGATCTTTCTTCATAATTAGTTTCTCTCAAACCTATAAATCTTACCACCATCCAACTTTTCATTTTGTTCATCATCATCATCATCAACATCTACATCATCATCAACATTGATTTTGGTGTTGTTTAATCATTCAAGTTGGTATCTTAATCAGTAATTGTCTTTGATGATTTTCGTTTCTATTGTTTATGCTTTTGATGATAATCATTATCAAACATCTAAATTACCATCTAATGTGCATATATTAGTGTTTGCTATAGTTAGATCATGAAAGAATCGACCGTTTGAGTAATTGTTCATCAAGAGCCGATAGAACTCTAGTTTTATGTTGCTTTTATGATTTCTTGTATTGGCTTGTAATATTACATACTTTGGTCCTAGTAGACAATTTGGGAATAAATTTTTTGTTAAAAACATTACACAATGTTAATGGAATGTTTAAACTTCAATGCACATGAAAGAACTGGATTGAGATGATAACCGACAAAGAAGTCGAACCAAAGTGATAAACATTATTAAATCAACTGGAACTTAAATCAATGATAAACTGTTAGTCTAATACAGTTAATATGTTAGATGGGTCATATATCATTAGTTTGTGTCTTGTGTCAATTATGGTAAAAAAAGTAGTATGGCTTTGGATACAAAGGATAAAAGTTGGATTTTTAGACCGTTTGTTGTTAAAAAAATTGGTTATTTTATACAAGTCATAAATTAATTATACAAAGTCCAATAGGTTAAAATATACATTTAAAAATAAGTTTAGAGAGTCCTCTTACTAAACCAAGAGCTCCAAACGCATTAATGTAAGGCCCCGTGTCCGGGACGCTTACAGCTGGTGATCATCGCACAAAAACATACATTTCTATTAACTTTAATAAACATCGCTGCGGAATCGATTAAAATGACATCTCATTTCATCATAAAAGCTTTTGCAAAATAATACATCATTAATCAATTACAAAAAAATATATATCGTTGCATTACATCACAAAAGCATTATAAATGGATGTCATCCAAAAGAGCTGAGTAGCCGCCCCGTGCCATCCTCAGCAACATTACCTGCCAACTAGAAACACATAAAAAGTCAGCGTTGATGAGTGGGTTCTAGTTTTTATAAATAAAATACTTTACTTTCATTAAAAATCATTGTTTACTTTCATGCGATCATACATCATACGTACACATAGATAATATAATTATCTTCATCATTTGTACGTTAACTTTCGTTCATTCATCATCTTTCACTTATATCTAGATCCTATCAGGCTTTACCATATTCATGGCACCCAACCACGAAAACTGAGGTCAAATGACAAGGATCCTGTTTCGTATGTTATTATGATATTTCGTTAACGTTCATTTCATACATTTGTTCTCTCCATCATTACTTTTCTCATTCATCAACTCACGCAATATTCCCGACTCATGTCCGAAGACTGATACTGTGCCGGGGCCTGTAAACAAACCCCAGACTCATGTCCGAAGACTGACACAGTACGGAGCACGCGATTCGTTTCTCATTCATCTCATCTCATTCTCACGCATTACTCCCAACTCATGTCCGAAGACTGATACTGTGCCGGGGCCTCTACGCAAACCCCCGCCTCATGTCCGAAAACTGACACAGTACCGGAGCATGCGATCCTCTACCACTCAATAAGATCCTGTCTCATGCAATACCCCCGACTCATTTCCGAAGACTGATACTGTGCCGGGGCCTGTACACAAACCCCTGACTCACATACGAAGACTGACACAATACCGGAGTACGCGACAAGGACCCCTTTCGAGTCTGTTGCGACACAGAGTCACTCACCTCATACATATGCTTGCAATCCTTTCGTTCGTTCATTCCTTCATTAATGCATGCATTCATTCATTACGTTCCTCTTTCCATTATCTTTCACTTTACGTTATGTAATACTTTCATTACATTCATTAACATTCAACGCAAAGCCACAGAAAGATAAACATACATAATAATAAGGAACATACAAGAAACGTACAACATCAATCACACAGGGCAACATCGCACACCCACAACATTCATCATGCATAGCATACAACGTGCACAAGCACACGACATCATCATCATCCGAATCACGCTCATCACATCAACAACCATACGGCATCACACATCATCATGCGTCCTCCCATATCGTTCGTACCCATCGCATCATCAACAACCCCAAAGGTCCGAGCCTATGTCTGCACTTTCCCGAAAGTCAAACAATACTATGGTCATTCGGGCGTATGGACCCTATTCGGTTGTATGGTCCTCCATGCGTATGAGGACACCTGGGCGAATGGACCTCCAGTCACATAGCCTCCAAACGCATACTTCCCATGCGAATGAACCTCAGTCGCATGACATCCAGGCATATGGACCTCAGTCGCATGACCTTCACGCGAATGGCCTTCAGTCGCACACCTGTCGTGCGTATGAACCTCAATAGCAAGACTCATGGGCGTATGGACTCCAGTCGCATGACCTTCAGTCGCATGACCTTCATTCGCATTTCATTCAGTCGCACAACCTTCAGCCGCATTTCCTTTAGCCGCATAGTCCTCATGCGTATGACCCTCAGTCATACTACTATCATACGAATGAACCTCAGTCGCCCTCCTTTCATGCGTATGGACTCAGTCGCATGCCATTCGGTCGCATGGACCTCCATTCGGTCGCATAGCCCTAGCTGATGCAGAATGCAGTTCATCGCAAACTTCCAAACCTCGTTGAGCTCAAATCAACCCTTCTAAACTTGGAAACATACCACAACATCATTCAAGCACAACCAAGACTGAAATCCAGCCCTAAACGAATCATACACATACACATACATACATAAACGGGTTTTTCACCCAAATACCCGAAAATAGTTTTTCAGATATGTTCCAGTCCCAAAATCATTCAAAAACGTGTAAAAGAGGGGTCCTAGAACTCACATGAACAATCCCGTCGAGTAGAGCTTCGATTTGACCCGCTACATTTCGATTTTCACGCTTGAATCCACCCGAACCAAGATTTCTCCTCTTTTTCTCTCTTCTCTTCTACGTTGGCTGAGTTTGGCAAGAATAGGGAGGGTGTGGGCTGCCCTCCCCCTTTTATACTCCCACTCATCCAAGTTTCTCTCGTTGGCGAGTTTGGTCCCTCGACTTTGGACTTTATTTCTTTTCTTCTTTCGTCGGCTTCAAAGAAAATGTCCAGGTGTTACAAGTCCACCCCCTTAAACGGGTTTCGTCCCAAAACCTGTTGTTCCTTAAACCATTGCGGGCAATACTGTCTTATCTCTTTTCAGTCTCCCACCTGGAATTCAATCGCTCTATTTATCAACATACGACTTCTTGTCTGTCTTTGGCTACTTCCATCAGGGCTTTGATCCTTTCGAGCTTCTCACTCATAGCCTCAATCGACTCAATACTTCCCATACGACATTTGGTGCTCGGCCTTCACTTGTAAACAAGTAAGGCATTTACTCTTGTACTCACCATATCATGCTTCATACCTGGCCACCAATAATCTTTACTCGGGTCTCGGTACATCTGACGGTTGGCATATTAGTATATCCACATACCTTACATTGGCTAAGTAGGCAATACGTCCACGCCTCGTGGATTGCTAGCCTATTCATCTTATGGTGTACGCCTATCCACCCAAGTCTGTCCCGAACGGTCTAGAAGGAACAAACGCTTTCTTAATTCTATCACGCAATCCTCTAAGGCATTAGGTAACCTAGTGAATTCATTAATAGCAATCTCTACATCGAAGGGCTTATCGATGTTCCTTCTCCTAACATGCAACTTACAACAGAAAGCAGTAGGAATGAAACTACTACTAGCATCACATTCAAGGCATAAGTGCACAAACTTAAATTACCAAAAACGTACCTGACGTTAAGTCGAAGTCCGCTCTGGCCTCCTCTTGGTCATGGCAAAAGCTCTAGCCTTCACCCTTTGTTCCCCTTCCACGCACCGGAGCTTCCTGCCTTCGACTTCTTACAATCCCTGCTCAGATGTCCAGTCTCGCCTCAGTCGTAGCACTTAGCCACGCGGCAATCCATCGCCCTGTGTCCTTCCTTCCCACACTGAAAATAGACGTTCAGTCCCCACATGCACTCCCCCTCATGGCCCCTACCACACTTCCTGCATACCTCTCCTTTTCTTTCTGTTCTCTTCCGATCATCGTCCCTCAACGTCGTACCTTCAGACACAAATCCATCATCATTGTCTTGCCTTCCTTTCCCCTTCTTAACATAGGCTCGCTTCTCCGCTTTGTCCGTTATCACCATCGCTTCCCACTCATCGTACAACCTTCTCGCTAGATCAATCGCCGACCTAAACGTGCTTGGTCGGGCAGCGATCATGTGCCTATGGATATCCGCCGGCAAGCCCTGAATATACCTCTTGATCTTCTGCGAAAGAGGTGTCACCTGTTCCAGCACCAGCCGTGCTATTTCGCTGAATTTGGTGGTATATTGCTGATGCGTCATTGTCCCCGCCTCCAACTACAGGAACTCCTTTTCAACTTTATCTATCTCACGGTGAGTACAGAACTCCTCAATCACCAGTCTTTTCAGCTTTGACCATCTCATCCTTCTGATAGCCCGGCTACCCTCAACTTGGACTATGTTGTCCCCCAGCACAAGGCTGTCTATGAAAGAGTGGGTAGCAAACTTTACCTTCTAGTCTTCTCGGCACTCGCTGATGTTTAGAACAACTTCCATTCCCCTCACCCATCGGTGAGCAGCAGCAGCAGTGCCATTGCCATCAAAAGTTGGGGGCTTGCATCGTTGAAACGCCCCATAGTTACAAACCTCTTGCCGCCCCCGTCGTCGCGCTCTCCCTCTTCTTCTTTCTCTTCATCATCGAAGAAAACCGTTTCAGCCACGGGTCGTCTCCCTTCGCCCGAAGGTCTACCCCTTTCCTGTCTCTCCCCATCTCTAACAGCCTTTATCAGTTCGGTCATTACATATGGTAAGATCGTCTGCATGGCCTGATGCACTTCTTCTGCAATCACCTCTCATCAAGGCTCTCAGGTTAGCACTCTTATCACCGCCCTTCGGATGGGGGTATCGGGTTCTTCATGAACCACCTTCTCAATACTGGGCCTTCCTCTTGTGACTCGTGGTTTAGCACCACGTCCACCACCGCCTGTACCTCGTGAAGCCTTCAATGATCTACCACCGGCATCCTCTAACACACTGAAAGATTCAAACACCAACACGGTCATTCAAGGGAACACTCAGATTATGTCAAGTATAGTATGTCCCTAAATACAGTGGCCAGTTGTGATTAGCCACTTACTTTACTCTTCATACCCCGAGCATTACCTGTCCTGACTACATCAGTATCTAAATCTACCAGCAACATAAACCACATAACATGCGCACACAATACCGGTTAACATTAAGAAAATACTTGATGGCACGTAGCTACTCAGACTCGCATCCCTTCCTTTTCCGTCCCGTTTTCAGTTTAAGTTAAGGTTTATTTTGAAAATTACCCATTTCACTTAAACTTTGGCTCTGATACCAACTTGTAAGGCCCCGTGCCCGGGACGCTTACAGCTGGTTGATCATCGTACAAAAACAAACATTTCTATTAACTTTAATAAACATCGCAGCGGAATCAATCAAAATCTCATTCATCATAAAAGCTTTTGCAAAATATATCGTTAATCAATTACAAAAAAATATATATAGTTGCATTACATCACAAAAGCATTATATAAATGGATGCCATCCAAAAGAGCTGAGTAGCCACCCCGTGCCATCCTCAGCAACGTTACCTGCCAACTGGAAACACATAAAAAGTTAGTGTTGGTGAGTGAGTTCTAGTTTTTATAAATAAAATAATTTACTTTCATTAAAAACCGTTGTTTACTTTCATGCGATCATACATCATACGTACACATAGATAATATAATTATCTTCATCATTTGTACGTTAACTTTCGTGCATTCATCATCTTTCACTTCTATCTAGATCCTGTCAGGCTTTACCCTCTCCATGCACTCAGCCACGATTACTAAGGTCAAATGACAAGGATCCCGTTTCGTACGTTATTATGATATTTCGTTAACGTTCATTTCATACATTCGTTCTCTCCATCATTACTTTTCTCATTCATCAACTCACGCAATACTCCCGACACATGTCCGAAGAATGATACTGTGCCGGGGCCTGTAAACAAACCCCCGACTCATGTCCGAAGACTGACACAG
>JABSNV010001108.1:0-40000 GCA_024085815.1 Flaveria linearis | reverse complement strand
TAAAGATTGAGTTTCTAAATTAACTAAGGCCTAAGCGTAGCTAGTAATATATAAGGCTAAAGGAGAGAAGTATGATATTCAAGAGCATAATTTCAACATCATTCTTGCATCATCATCCTACTCAAAGTGTGCTATCAAAATAAGAGTGGATTAAGAATCAATGAAACTACTCCACCACACTCTTATATGTCTATAAGACAACCAATGTGTGGAATTGATGAGTAAGAGGTTCCAACTGCTGATCTACTCCCATTTGAGAAGAAGAATTATGTAATATAGTGACCATCACAATGAAGGATAAGGTAGAGAACCTAATCCACACAGTTGAGAATGAATCTCTGACCCCCAAAGATAGAAAGAACAAGATTAAAGCAGCTAAGAAAACTGCTAAGAAGGTGGCTGAGTCCAAGATGAAGATAGACCCTAGACAAAAGAGTGTGTTCATTTTAGCTCGATTCCAAGTGGCTGGAAACTCTAATTTAGGAAAGGAGTGTAGTACCAGTACTCCTGTCCAGCTAAAGAATCAGAAGTCAAAGGGTAAGGCTTTTGAAGAAGACAAGAAGTGCAAGAAACAGCAGCCTTCATGCCCCACCAAAGTTAACATTGAATGCATAATATATGGCTTGCACATTCACATGGCCAAAGATTGTTACTACAATCATGCAAGCACATATTATGTAAATAATGTTAAGAAAGAAGGAGTCAAGGAAGGTTTCACATTTGGACCTTATCACATGGTTCAAATGTTAAAGAAAGGAAAGCTTGTTTTCGAAGCCATGTTGCTTTCAGAAGAAACTCATTCTCCCGAAAGGAAAATATCTTCAGAAGACAACCCAAGACCAAGAAAGGAATAAAAGGAATCCTTTGAAATCTTTCGAGAAGAACACTGTTTCAGAAGAAAAGGTGGTAATAACTTCTTTCAAGACCAGAGAAGTCTTGGAAGATAGTCATGCTGCTCAAGCCTTTGAAATCTAAGCTGATCAACCATAGGATGGAATAAAAGATCAGACAAGATGCTGCAGTCCAAATCTCTTCTTCCTAAACCATAGCTGAACCCTCATACATACATTTTGGTTCAATTATGTCATCAACATTGGAAGAGCCCAAGACCATAAGGCTTGGGCTTCTAATAGTAACTAATCATTTCACCTTATGTGCAAGGACATCCACATGAAAAAATAGAAATATTTGGATTATAAATAGTGGATGCTCCAGGCACATAATAGGGAATAGATCTCTTCTTCAACAATTTCAATATTTTGATGGAGGTCCTATTCAATTTAGAGGTAAAGCTGGAGGATACATTTCTGGTAGAGGTAACGTATCTAACGGTAGGTTAAAGTTGACAAAGTACACTTTTTCAAATAGCTTGAACACAATCTCTTAAGTGTTTCTCAATTCTATGATCAAAAGTACCAAATGCTTTTAACTGAACATGAGTGCATTATCCTCAAACCTGGGATGTCAATTCCTTAGGAGTTGGTGCTTCTCAAATCTCTCAGAAAAGAGGATATGTACAGCTGGATATGAACAATGCTTCCCACTGGGAGAAGTTTCATGCTTTATTTCCAAAGCAAATGGTGATGAATCAATTCTTTGGCATAAAAGAATGCGTCATGTTAATTTGAAAACCATGAATAATCTTATTAAAAATAACTTTGTACATGGAGTGCCTAAAAGGAGTTTTTTTTGTAAAAACAATTGTGTTGCTTATCTTAAAGGAAAGTAACATAAGGCAACCCACAAATCCAAAGAAGTTAATACCATCACCACTCTATTACACTTATTGCACATGGATCTTTTTGGCCCTAAAACTATAATGAGCATTGGAAAAAAATCATATTGCCTTGTGATAGTTGATGATTTTATAAGATTCACATGGTATTCTATTTAAGAACTAAGGATGAAACTGCTGAAATGCTATAATCTTTTATTCTTAAAATAGAAAATCAAATTAATCACAATGTAAAAACAATCAGAAGTGATCAAAGGACTAAGTTTAAAAATCAAGTTCTTGACTCATTCTGTAACTCAAAAGGGATTACCAGACAATACAGTGTACCTAGAACTCCTCATCAGAATGGTGTTTCTTAAAGGAGGAACATGACACTTATTGAGGCTGCAAGAACTATGTTAGCTTATTCGAAGCTGCCTTTAACTTTCTGGTCATTGGCAGTCAACACTATGCTATGTGCAGAATAGAGTTCTTGTTGTTAAGCCCCATAGAAAAACCCCTTATAGCTATGGAACAAGAGGCCATCATTCATTGGCTTTATAAGGTCCTTTGGCAGTAGGTGTACCATACTTAACACAAAGACAATTTGGTAAAATTTGCTGAAAAGTAGGATGATGCTATCTTTGTTGGATACTCTTCAAGCTCTAAAGCTTATAGAGTATACAACTGTAACACCCGTAATTTCTTATTAAAGAAATTAAAAGAATAAAATGGAAAGAGAAAGGAAAGAAAAACAAAAGTTACTTTTGTTTGAGGGCCAAAAGTGTCAATTTGGCAAACTTTTTATTAATTCCTTGTACAAAAGGTGGTATGGCACCCACGTTGTCTGCATTTCACTGCATTCGATATTTTTAGAGAGAGAAAGTAGCAGGAGCAGAAAACAATCGGAATTTTGAAGAAAGATCTGAGGAATTCAAAGTTCTTGGTAAGAAATCCCGAATTTATGATGTTAGGACGATTCTAGAACCATACATGAGCATATAAATGTGACTAGTGTGTTCGGGTTGCTCTGTGTGTGTGTGTTAGGTGTGTAAACGACTGAGAAGGTTCGGGTTGAAGAGGGTAAATTCGAAGAAGACGACTAAGGTGAGTTCTAGACCCCGTTCTTACTGTTTTTAAATGTTTTGGGGCTGGAAATGCATGTAAACATGTTTTTATAAAACTTGGGTTTGATACCCGTATGGTTGGAATGTGCGTATGTTTATGTTTATGTTAGTTTATGCCTAAAATCATATGTTTATGTTTAGAATTAGGCATTATGATGTTTGGGACTTGGTTTATGGATTAGACACAGGAACAGGTTGCAATATGTTTGAAAATGGGACTTAGAATAAATCAGCAAAAGTTGGTAAGTCCACTAGTGGTCATACGACCAACAGTGTGGTCGTATGACCAGAATATTTTTCTAAGTGTTGAGCCCAATAGGACTCATACGACCAACAGTGGTCATATGAACATGTGATATTTTCTAAGTATGAGGCCAATAGGACTCATACGACCAACAGTGGTCGTATGATTATGTGAAAATTTCTAAGTCTGAGGCCCACAGGACTCATACGACCAACAGTGGTCGTATGATGATGATGAAAATTCTAAGTGTGGACTCATACGACCAACAGTGGTCGTATGATCCGAATATGTTTCTAAGTCCAGAGTGGTACGACCAGCAGGGTCATACGACCAGGTCGTATGACCAGTGAATAATTCTAAGTGTTAAGTGAAAAGTCCAGCAGGACTCATACGACTAATAGTGCTCATACGACCAGAGGGTTATACGCCCAACAGGGCTAAAACGACTAGAACACTTAGAAATTTTCAGGAAATTTCCAGTAAGCCCGAAGTTCGAGGTTTGACCAGGGTTGACTAGGGTTAATAATAATGATGTCTCATGCATATAATGATGAGTATGATTAACCCTAATTGTTACTAATATTATTATTAGTGCATTATTGTTATCAATATTATTAAGATATTGTTAAGTAAGGTATGATGAATGTATGATGATGAACGTATGATGATGAATGTATGATGATGTTTGAATGTAATAATATCCCTTTTCTTAATATTATTAATATTATGATTAGGAATATTATTAAGAGAATGAATAATATTATTATAATATTATTTGTATTATTATTATTATTATGCTTAGTAATAATAATACTGTATGTTCTAAGTGGAATGATCATGATCAATAATTATTATCATTAATAAAGTGAAAGATTAATGATAAAGAGGAATGGAACGTGAACGAATGAACGAAAGTCTTGCAAGCAAATGAATGGAGGTGCACACCCCTGGCAGGTGTTAGCTCAACTGTGATGCGGGTTCGCTACCCCGAAGGATGCACACAGGATCAATCCTTGAGATTGATATAGAGGTGAGTGACTTGGTGTCACAAAAGACTCACAGGAATGTAGGTCAATCTTCGTGATTGGCTTAGAGGTGAGTGACTTGGTGTCACAAAAGACTCACAGTATATGGGTCAATCTTTGTGATTGGCTCAGAGGTGAGCGACTTGGTGTTGCAAAAGACTCACAGTATATGGGTCAATCTTTGTGATTGGCTCAGAGGTGAGCGACTTGGTGTTGCAAAAGACTCACAGTTTAATTAAAGAGGAATGATAAAAGTACGAATTGAACGATGATGCAGATAATAAAAGTATTACCTATGTGTACGTACGATGTATGATCACTTGTGCCAAATGAGGAATGGTTTTGAACGAAAAGAAAAGTATTTTAACTATAAAACTAGAACTCACTCAGCAACGCTGACTTTATGTATTTTCCAGTTGGCAGGTGACAGGTTGCTGTGATGGCACACAGGGGTGGCTACTTGGCGGGAAGACTGACATCCATTTTTTTTGACGATACTGTTGTTCTGTAATTCATTCAATCAAATATTTTGTAACTTAAAAAACTAGAATGTATTATTTAGCAACAGTTTTTATATTGAATGGATGTTTTTGTTAAACATAATTCCGCTGCTTAACTTATGATATGTATATTTTACGCTGTGAATGACCAACTGTAAGGTGCCCGGGAACGGGGCCTTACAAGTTGGTATCAGAGCTAAAGTTTAAGTGAAACGGGTAAATTTTCAAAATAAACCTTAACTTAAACTGAGAATGGGACGGAAAGAAGGATGTCAGCCCGAGTAGCCATGTGCCATCAGGTATTGTTTTCTTAAAAGATAACCAGACTTATGTGCGTGTGCTGTAAGTGACTTATGTGTTCTTAGTAGATTTAGATACTGATGTAGTCAGAATAGGAAATGCTTGGGGTGTGAAGAGTAAAGTAAGTGGCTAATCACAACTGGCCACTGTAATTAGGGACTTACTATACTTGACATAAACTAAGCTGTTCCTTGAATGACTGTTTTAGTGTTTGAATCTTATAGTGCATAGGAGAATGGCTGGGAAGAAACCTTCTAAGGCTGCTAGAGGTAGAGGTCGTCCGCGTACGACTAGGAACAGCACTAAAGCTCCTAAGACGACTCCTGTGAACCCTGAGGTTCCTAACCGGAATGAAGAAACCGAGAATGCGAGCCTGAATGCCTCAGCTAGGGAGGCGATTGCTGATGAGGTACACCAAGTCCTGCAGGCAGTCATGCCATCTGTGGTGACTGATGTTATTCGTGCTGTGAGGAATGAGAGAGAAAGGAGAAGGAGGACAGGAGAGGGTCAACTGAGAAGGAGAGCAAGGGAGGAGAGGGACGACCGGACCCTGAGATAGTAGTGTCTGATGAAGAGGAAGATGATGTAGCTGGGGTGACGACCAAGGGATGCAATTACGGGGCATTCCAGAGGTGCAGGCCCCCGACTTTTGATGGAAATGGCAATGCTGCTGCTGCCCATCGTTGGGTAAGGGAAATGGAAGCGGTACTCGAGATCAGTGAGTGCCGGGAAGATCAGAAGGTAAAATTTGCCACCCACTCTTTACCGACTCAGCACTATGTTGGTGGGACAATATTGTCCAAGCTGAGGGAAGCAGGGCCATAAGTAAGATGAAGTGGCCCGAGTTGAAGAAGTTGGTGATTGAGGAATTCTGTCCTCACAGGGAACTGGATAAGATTGAGAGGGAGTTTCTGCAACTCGAGGCGGGAACCATGAACCACCAGCAATACACTGCCAAGTTCAATGAAATGGCAAGGCTGGTGCCAGACCAAGTGACACCGGTATCTCGCAAGATTAACCGGTATATTCAGGGACTGCCAGCCGATATTCGTAGGCATTTGATTGCTGCACGACCAAGCACTTTTAGGTCGGCAGTAGATTTGGCTGGGAGGCTCTACGATGAGAGAGAGGTAGCGGATGCGGAGGTGAAGAAGACTGGTGGTGGTGACCGAAACTGGAATGGGAAACGGTTCGGGTGTGGCGGTTTTACTCCGAACAATAAAAGGATGAAAGTGGATGACCGAAGGGTGGGGTCATCAAGCTCGAGGCCCAAAAGGTGTGGCAAGTGCGGGAAGGAGCATACGGGTGAGTGCAAATCGGGGCTCAACGTGTGTTTCAAGTGCGGGAAGCCGGGTCATATGCTGAAGGATTGTAAGGATCTGAGGTGTTACACCTGCGGTGAGGCGGGCCATATGAGCAGGGATTGCAAGAAGCCAAGGGCTGAGAGTTCCGGGGGAAAGAAGACGGCCGGAACCGAAGGGCAAAGGGCGAGCGCCAGAGCTTTCACCATGACCAGAGAGGAGGCTAGGACGGACCCCGATGTTGTATCAGGTACGTTCCTAGTAAATCAAACTCTTGCTTCTGTGTTATTTGATTCTGGTGCTAGTAGGAGTTTCATTTCTGCTACTTTCTGTGCTAAATTATCTGCTAGTAGTAAATGCATTGATGAGCCCTTTGATGTAGAAACTGCTATTGGTAAGTCCACTAGAGTTACCGATGTGATAGAGGACTGTGCCATAGAGTTAGAAGGCCATAGGTTTGCTGCTAGATTACATGTGATGCCCCTAGGAGGATTTGATGTAGTGTTAGGTATGGACTGGTTAGCAACCTATGAAGCGAATATCGTGTGCCGAAAGAAGATGATTAGACTGACGGCGACCGACGGAAGTCCGGTGACAATTTATGGCGATCGAGTTACGACGATTCCGAAGGTGATCTCGATGGTGGTGGCGGGAAAGTGTATGAGGCGCGGATGTAGCGCCTACTTATGTTATGTAAAGAATGTAGAGACGCCAACACCACAACTATCTGATGTACCAGTTGTGCGGGACTTTCCGGACGTGTTTCCCGAAGACTTACCGGGATTGCCACCTGACCGAGAGATCGAATTCCAGATCGACCTGATACCAGGTGCCCAACCTGTCGCGAAAGCACCGTATCGCTTGGCTCCGACGGAGATGAAAGAATTGATGGATCAGTTGCAGGAGCTGCTGGATAAAGGGTTTATTCGACCGAGTATCTCACCTTGGGGTGCTCCGGTTCTATTCGTAAAGAAGAAGGATGGTAGTATGCGGATGTGCATCGACTACCGTGAGCTGAATAAGCTGACGGTGAAAAACAGATACCCATTACCAAGGATCGATGACTTGTTTGATCAGCTCCAGGGTGCCAGTTGGTTCTCGAGGATAGATCTTCGATCTGGCTACCATCAATTGAAAGTGAGGGAGCAAGACATTCCTAAAACAGCTTTTCGTACGCGCTATGGTCACTACGAGTTCCTAGTCATGTCTTTTGGGTTGACCAACGCGCCAGCTACTTTTATGGACTTGATGAACCGAGTGTGTCGGCCAATGTTAGATAAATCAGTGATTGTGTTCATCGATGATATCCTGATTTATTCGAGGAGTGAAGAAGAGCATGCCGGTCACATTCGGGAAGTGTTGGAGACTTTAAGAAGGGAGAAACTGTATGCTAAGTTCTCCAAGTGTGCCTTCTGGTTACGCGAGGTACAATTTCTGGGTCACGTAGTAAATGCAGAAGGAATAATGGTGGACCCAGCAAAGGTTGAGGCTGTGATGCAATGGAAATCACCAAAGACGCCATCCGAGATTCGTAGCTTCTTGGGATTGGCGGGCTATTACAGGAGATTTATTCAAGACCTCTCCAAGATAGCCTCACCTTTGACAAAATTAACTCGCAAGAATGTAAAGTTCGTGTGGAGTCGAGAACAGGAGGATGCTTTTGGAGAATTGAAGACGAGACTGACACAAGCTCCTGTCCTGACATTGCCCGAGGGAAATGAAGACTTAGTGGTCTATTCAGATGCATCCTATTCTGGGCTAGGTTGTGTGTTGATGCAACGTGGAAAGGTGATAGCCTACGCATCCCGGCAACTGAAAACCCACGAAGTCAACTATCCCACACACGATCTAGAGCTAGCTGCGGTGGTTTTTGCATTGAAGATATGGCGGCACTATCTATACGGGACGAAGTGCACTATCTTCACAGACCACAAAAGCTTGAAGTACTTCTTCGAGCAGAAGGATCTAAACATGAGGCAGAGGCGGTGGTTGGAACTGATAAAAGATTATGATTGTGAGATCCATTACCACCCGGGCAAAGCCAATGTGGTGGCTGATGCCCTTAGCCGAAAAGAAAGGCCTGAGCCGATCCGGGTGAAGGCTTATCAGTTGATTATGACCTCCGATGTGATGACACAGGTTAAGGAGTTTCAAGACGAGGCTTTGAAAGAAGATCGTCTTAACTCCGAAAGGATGAGAGGTCTAGTGACGGAGTTGGGTGAGAACACTCTAGGTGTTAAGACCCGATTTGGGCGAATGTGGATTCCTCGATACGGGGATCTACGTAGTAGGATTATGGATGAGGCCCATAAGACACGGTACTCCATTCACCCCGGTGCTACCAAAATGTACCACGATATGAAGAAAGACTACTGGTGGCCGGGCATGAAACGCGACGTAGTGGAGTACGTAAGTAAGTGCTTGACTTGCTTACAAGTGAAGGCGGAACACCAGAAGCCCTACGGGAAGATCCAACCGTTGGATATACCCGAATGGAAGTGGGAACACATCACCATGGACTTCATCACGAAGTTACCGCGTACCCCGAAAGGGTATGATGCTATATGGGTGATAGTTGATCGATTGACAAAGAGTGCCCACTTCCTACCGATCCGCGAGACGTATTCATCTGAAAGATTGGCGGATCTATTCATTAAAGAAATCGTAGCTCGTCATGGGGTGCCGGTGTCTATTGTATCTGATCGCGACACCCGGTTTACCTCCAAGTTTTGGAAGAGATTTCATGATGCGATGGGGACGAGGCTACACATTAGTACAGCATATCACCCTCAGACAGACGGTCAGTCTGAGAGGACGATCCAAACACTCGAAGATATGCTTCGGGCGTGCGTGATTGACTTTGGAGGAAGTTGGGACAACCACTTGCCGTTAGCAGAATTCTCGTACAACAATAGTTATCACGCCAGCATTGGCATGCCACCTTACGAGATGCTATACGGGAGGAGGTGTAGGACGCCCGTATGTTGGGGAGATATTGGGCAGAAAGAACTGGGAGGTGTTGAGGTGATTGAAGCAACGACTGAGAAATTAGAAAAGATCAAAGCCTTCATGAAGGCGGCGAAAGATAGGCAAAAGTCGTATGCTGACAAGAGGCGAAGACCGATAGAGTTCAAGGTTGGTGACCGAGTTATGCTGAAGGTCTCGCCCTGGAAGGGAATCATTAGATTCAGGAAAAGAGGTAAGCTAAGCCCGAGGTACATAGGACCTTTCCGAATTATCGCACGAGTAGGAGAGGTGGCCTATCGACTTGAATTGCCAGATGAGTTAAGTGGAATTCATCCTACATTCCATGTATCTCATCTAAGGAAGTGCTTAGCTGATGAAGACATGGTTGTACCACTGGGGGATATTGAAGTAGACGAACGGCTCAACTACGTGGAGCAGCCAGTGGCAATCATTGATCGTAAGGAAAAGAGGTTGAGGAATAAAGTGGTTCCCCTCGTGCGAGTACAGTGGAAGCACAGGAAGGGATCCGAGTCTACGTGGGAGACTGAAGAAGAGATGAGACAACACTACCCACATCTGTTTGAGGAATAACAGGTTTCGGGGACGAAACCTATATAAGGGGGTGGACTTGTAACACCCGTAATTTCTTATTAAAGAAATTAAAAGAATAAAATGGAAAGAGAAAGGAAAGAAAAACAAAAGTTACTTTTGTTTGAGGGCCAAAAGTGTCAATTTGGCAAACTTTTTATTAATTCCTTGTACAAAAGGTGGTATGGCACCCACGTTGTCTGCATTTCACTGCATTCGATATTTTTAGAGAGAGAAAGTAGCAGGAGCAGAAAACAATCGGAATTTTGAAGAAAGATCTGAGGAATTCAAAGTTCTTGGTAAGAAATCCCGAATTTATGATGTTAGGACGATTCTAGAACCATACATGAGCATATAAATGTGACTAGTGTGTTCGGGTTGCTCTGTGTGTGTGTTAGGTGTGTAAACGACTGAGAAGGTTCGGGTTGAAGAGGGTAAATTCGAAGAAGACGACTAAGGTGAGTTCTAGACCCCGTTCTTACTGTTTTTAAATGTTTTGGGGCTGGAAATGCATGTAAACATGTTTTTATAAACTTGGGTTTGATACCCGTATGGTTGGAATGTGCGTATGTTTATGTTTATGTTAGTTTATGCCTAAAATCATATGTTTATGTTTAGAATTAGGCATTATGATGTTTGGGACTTGGTTTATGGATTAGACACAGGAACAGGTTGCAATATGTTTGAAAATGGGACTTAGAATAAATCAGCAAAAGTTGGTAAGTCCACTAGTGGTCATACGACCAACAGTGTGGTCGTATGACCAGAATATTTTCTAAGTGTTGAGCCCAATAGGACTCATACGACCAACAGTGGTCATATGAACATGTGATATTTTCTAAGTATGAGGCCAATAGGACTCATACGACCAACAGTGGTCGTATGATTATGTGAAAAATTTCTAAGTCTGAGGCCCACAGGACTCATACGACCAACAGTGGTCGTATGATGATGATGAAAATTCTAAGTGTGGACTCATACGACCAACAGTGGTCGTATGATCCGAATATGTTTCTAAGTCCAGAGTGGTACGACCAGCAGGGGTCATACGACCAGGTCGTATGACCAGTGAATAATTCTAAGTGTTAAGTGAAAAGTCCAGCAGGACTCATACGACTAATAGTGCTCATACGACCAGAGGGTTATACGCCCAACAGGGCTAAAACGACTAGAACACTTAGAAATTTTCAGGAAATTTCCAGTAAGCCCGAAGTTCGAGGTTTGACCAGGGTTGACTAGGGTTAATAAATAATGATGTCTCATGCATATAATGATGAGTATGATTAACCCTAATTGTTACTAATATTATTATTAGTGCATTATTGTTATCAATATTATTAAGATATTGTTAAGTAAGGTATGATGAATGTATGATGATGAACGTATGATGATGAATGTATGATGATGTTTGAATGTAATAATATCCCTTTTCTTAATATTATTAATATTATGATTAGGAATATTATTAAGAGAATGAATAATATTATTAATAATATTATTTGTATTATTATTATTATTATGCTTAGTAATAATAATACTGTATGTTCTAAGTGGAATGATCATGATCAATAATTATTATCATTAATAAAGTGAAAGATTAATGATAAAGAGGAATGGAACGTGAACGAATGAACGAAAGTCTTGCAAGCAAATGAATGGAGGTGCACACCCCTGGCAGGTGTTAGCTCAACTGTGATGCGGGTTCGCTACCCCGAAGGATGCACACAGGATCAATCCTTGAGATTGATATAGAGGTGAGTGACTTGGTGTCACAAAAGACTCACAGGAATGTAGGTCAATCTTCGTGATTGGCTTAGAGGTGAGTGACTTGGTGTCACAAAAGACTCACAGTATATGGGTCAATCTTTGTGATTGGCTCAGAGGTGAGCGACTTGGTGTTGCAAAAGACTCACAGTATATGGGTCAATCTTTGTGATTGGCTCAGAGGTGAGCGACTTGGTGTTGCAAAAGACTCACAGTTTAATTAAAGAGGAATGATAAAAGTACGAATTGAACGATGATGCAGATAATAAAAGTATTACCTATGTGTACGTACGATGTATGATCACTTGTGCCAAATGAGGAATGGTTTTGAACGAAAAGAAAAGTATTTTAACTATAAAACTAGAACTCACTCAGCAACGCTGACTTTATGTATTTTCCAGTTGGCAGGTGACAGGTTGCTGGTGATGGCACACAGGGGTGGCTACTTGGCGGGAAGACTGACATCCATTTTATTTTGACGATACTGTTGTTCTGTAATTCATTCAATCAAATATTTTGTAACTTAAAAAAAACTAGAATGTATTATTTAGCAACAGTTTTTATATTGAATGGATGTTTTTGTTAAACATAATTCCGCTGCTTAACTTATGATATGTATATTTTACGCTGTGAATGACCAACTGTAAGGTGCCCGGGAACGGGGCCTTACAACAACATTAAGAATAAACAATTTGAGAAATCATTCAACATTTTTGTAAATGAGCACACTCCTTGTGTTAAGGGGAATGGCCCTGACCATATTTTTGACTTAGAATTGTTTCCCAACTATTCTAAACCATCTTCTGAGAATGTTTCAGCTGGAACAGGAACTAAAAATAACTTCTCTAATGATCAACTGTTTGAGTAGCCCAAACCTATTCCAATTTCTCCAAGAAGACATGAAGAACAAGCTCCTAATACTGAAAGTCTTGAAAGCTTGAATATCACAGGAAATGATAAAGCTTCAACAAGCTGTCAGTCAGTGGAGCCTTAAAATTCATCAGCTGACAACTCAAACTCTCAACACCAAGATGATGAAGGCAGTAATCTGGAGGAACATGCAACTGTTAATACTACATCACAGCAAAATAACAATGATGTTATCACTTATTCATTCAACTAGTCCTCATTGAATGAGTGTGAGACATCAGCTGGAATTAATGTTCACAATCCTGAGCAGAATCTTTTAAACTTGGATCTATCTATGCAATTAGATGTGATTCCAAGACTCAGGATTCACAACACTCATCCAACGAAAAACATCATTGGGGATGTCTCAGAAGGTGTGACAACTAGAAGATAAACTCATAATAGAAGTGTCAGTTTGTACTCATGCTTTCTCTCCCAGATGGAACCCAAGAAGGTGGAGGAAGCTCTCAAGGAAAACAGTTAGGTTGAAGCAATGCAAGAAGAGTTGCTTCAATTCAAGAGACAAAAGGTATGAAACCTATGTCCACTGCCACCTGGTCAAGTCCTTATTGGCACCAAGTGGGTGTTCAGGAGTAAAGGGGATGATAGAGGTTTGATCATCAAGAACAAGGCCAAACTTGTAGTTCAAGGATACACGCAAGAAGAAGAAATAGATTACACTGACGTCTTTGCACCTGTTGCAAGACTTGAAGCTGTAAGAATTTTCCTTGCTTTTGCAGCATCCCAGAACTTCACACTTCATCAACTTGATGTGAAATGTGCATTTTGTATGGAGATATTGACAGAGAAGTCTATGTATATCATCCACCTGTATTTAAAGACCCACAACACCCCAACTATGTGTGCAAATTGGATAAAGCTCTTTATAGCTTATACCAAGCACCTAAGCTGTGTTATGAGATATTGTCTCAATTTCTTCTGAAGATTGGCTACACCAGAGACACCATAGGCAAAACATGGTTCATAAGGAAGTTTGGGAAGGATATGATGCTTGTACAAGTCTATGTTGATGACATTATATTTAGTTCATCCAATGACCAAATGTGCAAAGACTTTGAAAGCATTATGAGGAAGAAATTTGAAATGAGTTCCATAGGTAAGATGGATTTCTTCATAGGAGTTCAAGTGAAATAGATGGAAGAAGGATCTTCATCAATCAATCTAAGTATGTTAATGATATCTTAAAAATATTCAAGATGAAATATTATAACCCAGCCAATACACCTATATGAAGAAATCACAATCTTTGTCTTGATTTCGAGGGGGAGGACACTGATCAGCATCAGTACAGGGCAATTATTGGATCTCTAATGTATCTCACTGCAAGCAGACCTGATATCATGTTTGAAAATTGCATCTGTGCAAGATATCAGGCTGTTCCTAAGGTGTATCACCTAATTTCTATCAAAATAATTCTTAGATATCTTAAAGGAGCTCCTAAACTGGGCCTTTGGTATCCTGAGAACAAGGATTTCAATCTTTATGGCTACACTAATAGTGATTACGGTGGCTGCAACATCAACAAGAAATCCATATCAGGATGATGTCAATTTCTTGGTGGAAGGATCATCTCTTGGTAATGCAAGAAGCAATCATGTGTCTCCATATCAACTGCTGAAACTGAATACATTGCTGCTGCTAGCTGTTGTGCTCAAATGCTATGGATTTAGAATCAGGTGTTAGACTATGGTTTCAACTTCATGGAGACTCCTATCCATATAGACAACATGACTGCTATTTCTATCATAGAAAATCTAGTAAAGCATTCCAAGACAAAGCATATTGACATCAGGTATCATTTTATTTGAGCTATAAATGAGAAAAAATTGATCAAACTAGTCAAAGTTGATTCAAATGAACAATATGCTGATTTGTTCACCAAAGCCTTTGATGAAAAAGATTTAAATATTTAATTATAGCTATTGGGATGATCAACATTGATTAGTAAATCCTTTGAAATTCTTTTGAAAATATATTATGTCTAAGTTGTCTACTTACAATCTAAGCCCTGTTACAAAAGGTTTTCTCCAAAATTTGTAAGTATAAATTCTTACGAAGAGAAATTTACCCTCGGAAGAAAACTTTGCTTTTCTTCTGAAAGAAAATTCCTCTGTACAACTATTCTCTTTTAAAGAATTTTTGGCCTTGGAAGATCACTTGAACATATATCAAGTTTCCTTCCGAATTTTGGTAACCTCTTCTCTCGAAAGGACACTTTACCCTTAAGACATAATTTGCTTCAGAAGATAAAGTGGCTTCGAAGGACAATCAGGAAAGAGAAACTCTAATGTTCTCTCAGAAGTAATTTTACTCTTGGACGAAAACTTTACTGTGTAACAGAAATCTTTGGGCTCCACTGTGCAAAAAGTAAGATTTTATGAAAGATTGTCGGAATATTTTTAATGACTTATCCTTACCGCCCCTATTAAATCAAACCGCGTAGTGTCACTTCACCTTATCGGTTTGATCTTTCACCCCACATATAAAAAACGGTTCTGACTTTCTATTCTACTTTCTTTACCATTGTAGAAGCCCTAGATACCCATTTCTATTATCTCCTTCAAATTTTAAATTCCCTCCTTTATACAGTACCTTAGAACATTGTGTCTAAACCCTCAACACAACCAAATCGCCATCCTTGACTCTTCTAAGGACGTCGATTTTATACCAATCATTCAATTTCTAACCCAATATGTATATCTTCCCGCTCTAACAGTTAACCCCACCATTTATTCGAACCATATGGCTGACTTCTGGGCTAATGGTCAAAATGAAATACTCAACAATAAAAGGGTTATCTGATCTAGAGTCTGTGGACAAGAAATCATTGTGAGTGAAACCACCATAAGAGAACCTCTAGAACTCCATGACGCAGGAGCCCCCACTGAATTTCCCAAACCTGATTTAGAGACACTTACACCCAAATGGGGTACCGAGGAGATGTGAGAAAGTCTACAGTTTACAAATTCAACTTTTCTTACAATTGGAAGTACTTGCTCCACATCATTTTACTCAGCTTGTTAAACAAATCCAAGGGTTGGGATCAAATTCCCTGTGTCTGGGCTGCCTCTGTAAGGCCCCGTTCCCGGGCACCTCACAGCTGGCCTATCATCACATATAAAACATATATTTACCTTAACTTATAAAAACCATGCAACGGAAACATTAAATTTTTACTTTCAATTTAATATAAATGCTTTTGCCAGTTAATACCACGCAAATCAATTACAAAATATCTATTATTGTATTACATCACAAAAGCATCTAACAAAAGAATGCCATCCCAAATGAGCCCTGTTCAGACTTTTCAACACTATGTAGGCTCACCAGCCTACACTTAAAAATATTTTCACCTTAGGCGTATGAGCTATTCGGGCGTATGAGCACTGTTGGGACTCATGACCCTACACTTAGTCGTTCGGCTGACTTTTGTAGGCATATGACCACTGTTCAGACTCATAAGGGAACTATTTAGACTTATCATCTCACACTTAGACTTTTAAGCCCATTTTTCAGGCATATGAGCCCTGTTCGGGCATATCACCTTACACTTAACTTTTTCTAAGTCATTTTCAAGCATATGAGCATTGTTGAGGCTTATGAGCCTTAGGCGTATTAGGTACTGTTTGGGCTCATGAGAACTATTTGGACTCATGACCCTACTTAGAACATTTTTAAGGCAAAATTTTGGGCGTATGAGCACTATTTGGGCTCATCAACCTTCTGTCCAACTTATTACTATGAAATTTCCAAACCTAAACATCAAGCCTAATCGTTCTAAGCTTACCAAGGTCCTTCTAAGCATGAACTTAACATATTCATAACCATACATCTTCCCAAAAGATACCCGACCCACATACACATGCATATGAACATACGGGTATAATACCCAACCTTATAAATATATACATACATGTATTTCCAGCCCCAAAAATCATATAAAACATGTAAAAAGGGATCTAGAAACTCACCTTTGCTGCTTCCAATCTTAACACTCTTCACCCGAGCTTCTTCAAACGATCCTAACACCTAGAAACCTTCTAAACACACATTTGAACACATAGAAACACACATAAGCATTTAACCGAGGCTAAGGTTAGCCAAGAACAACTAATTTCACGAATTCTTACCTTGAATTCGAGTTTTGCTTGAATTTCCTTCTCAAACCCGAAGCTTCTGTCTTCTTTCTCTCTCTAAAAATATCGAAAGAAAATTGTGCAGAGTGAAAATGGGCGGCCATGCCACCTTTTCACCAACTTTTTACCAACTTTGCCATTTTACACTTTTACCCCCTTAACTTTGGGGTTGACTTTCATTCTATTCCTTTTCTTTCTCTTTTGTCCTTTTATTATCTTATTACAAAAAAATACGGGTGTTACAAGTCCACCCCCCTTATATAGGTTTCGTCCCCGAAACCTGTTATTCCTCAAACAGATGTGGGTAATGTTGTCTCATCTCCTCTTCAGTCTCCCACATAGACTCGGATCCCTTCCTGTGCTTCCACTGTACACGCACAAGAGGAACCACTTTATTCCTTAACTTCTTTTCTTTACGATCGATTATTGCCACTGGTTGCTCCACATAATTAAGCCGTTCATCTACTTCAATATCCTCTAGTGGAACAATCATATCTTCATCAGCTAAGCACTTTCTCAGATGAGATACATGGAATGTGGGATGAATTCCACTTAACTCATCTGGCAACTCAAGTCGATAGGCCACCTCTCCTACTCGTGCGATGATTCGGAAGGGTCCTATATATCTCGGGCTTAGCTTACCTCGTTTCCTGAATCGGATAATGCCTTTCCAGGGCGAGACCTTCAACATAACTCGGTCACCAACCTTGAACTCTATCGGTCTTCGCCTCTTGTCAGCATAAGACTTTTGTCTATCTTTCGCCGCCTTCATGAAGGCTTTGATCTTTTCTAACTTCTCAGTCGTTGCTTCAACTACCTCGACACCTCCCAGTTCCTTCTGCCCAATGTCTCCCCAACATACGGGCGTCCTACATTTCCTACCGTATAGCATCGCGTAGGGTGGCATGCCAATACTGGCATGATAACTGTTATTGTACGAGAATTCTGCTAACGGTAAGTGATCATCCCAACTTCCTCCAAAATCGATCACGCACGCCCGAAGCATGTCTTCGAGTGTTTGGATCGTCCTCTCAGACTGACCGTCTGTCTGAGGGTGATATGCTGTACTAATGTGTAGCCTCGTCCCTATTGCATCATGGAATCTCCTCCAAAACTTTGATGTAAACCGGGTGTCACGATCCGACACAATAGACACCGGCACACCATGACGAGCGATGATCTCCTTGATGAACAGATCCGCCAATCTTTCAGATGAGTACGTTTCGCAGATCGGTACGAAGTGAGCACTCTTCGTCAGACGATCAACTATCACCCATATAGCATCATACCCTTTCGGGGTACGTGGTAACTTCGTGATGAAATCTATGGTGATGTGTTCCCACTTCCACTCGGGTATATCCAACGGTTGGATCTTCCCGTAAGGTTTCTGGTGTTCTCCCTTTACTTGTAAACAAGTCAGGCACTTACTCACGTACTCCACCACGTCATGTTTCATACCAGGCCACCAGTAATCCTTCTTCATATCGTGATACATCTTGGTATCACCGGGATGAATGGAGTATCGAGACTTATGGGCCTCGTCCATAATCTTTCCACGTAGATCTCCATATCGGGGAATCCACATTCGTCTGAATCGGGTCTTAACACCAAGAGTGTTCTCGTCCAATTCCGTAACTAGGCCTCTCATCCTTTCGGAGTTAAGACGATCTTCTTTCAAAGCCTTGTTTTGAAACCCCTTAACCTGAGTCATCACATCGGAGGTCATAATTAGCTGATAAGCCTTTACCCGAATCGGCTCGGGTCTCTCCTTTCGGCTAAGTGCGTCTGCCACCACGTTGGCTTTGCCCGGATGGTAATGGATTTCGCAATCATAATCCTTTATGTGCTCTAACCATCGTCTTTGCCTCATGTTCAGATCTTTCTGCTCGAAGAAGTACTTCAAGCTTTTGTGGTCGGTGAAGATGGTGCACTTCGTCCCGTATAGATAGTGCCGCCAAATCTTCAACGCGAAAACCACCGCAGCTAGTTCTAAATCATGCGTGGGATAGTTGACTTCGTGGGTCTTCAGTTGTCGAGATGCATAAGCTATCACCCTTCCGCGTTGTATCAATACACAACCTAGCCCAGAATAAGATGCATCCGAATAGACTACTAAGTCTTCATTTCCCTCGGGCAATGTCAAGACAGGAGCCTGTGTCAGTCTTGTCTTCAACTCCTCAAAGGCATCCTCCTGTTCTCGACCCCACACGAATTTCACATCCTTACGAGTCAACTTGGTCAAAGGTGAGGCTATTTTGGAGAAGTCTTGAATAAACCTTCTATAGTAGCCCGCCAATCCCAAGAAGCTACGAATCTCGGATGGCGTCTTTGGTGACTTCCATTGCATCACGGCCTCAACCTTTGCTGGGTCTACCATAATTCCTTCGGCATTAACAACATGACCCAAAAATTGCACCTCGCGTAACCAAAAGGCACACTTGGAGAATTTAGCATACAATTTCTCCTTTCTCAAGGTCTCTAACACCTCCCGAATGTGACCGGCATGCTCCTCTTCGCTCTTTGAATAAATCAGGATATCATCGATGAACACAATCACTGATTTATCTAACATCGACCGGCACACTCGATTCATCAAGTCCATAAAAACAGCTGGCGCGTTGGTTAAACCAAAGGACATAACGAGAAACTCATAGTGTCCATAACGCGTGCGGAAAGCTGTTTTAGGAATGTCTTGCTCCTTCACTTTCAACTGATGGTAGCCAGATCGAAGATCTATCCTCGAGAACCAACTGGCACCTTGGAGCTGATCGAAAGAGTCATCGATCCTCGGTAGCGGATACCGATTCTTTATTGTCAACTTGTTTAATTCGCGGTAGTCGATACACATTCTCATGCTACCGTCCTTCTTCTTCACAAATAAGACAGCAGCACCCCAAGGAGAGATACTCGGCCTGATAAAACCCTTATCGAGCAACTCTTGCAGTTGCTCCATCAACTCCTTCATCTCCGTCGGAGCCAATCGATAGGGTGCCTTAGCGACAGGTTGGGCACCGGGTATCAAGTCGATCTGAAATTCGATTTCGCGGTCAGGTGGCAATCCCGATAAGTCTTCCGGGAACACGTCCAGAAACTCACACACAACCGGAACATCGGATAGTGGTGGTGTTGGCGTTTCCACATCCTTTATATAACATAACTAGGCGCTGCACCCACGCCTCATACACTTGCCTGCCACCGCTATCGAAATCACCTTCGGAATCATCGTCACCCGATCGCCGTATATTGTCACCAGACTTTCGTCGGATGCTGTCAGCCTAATCATCTTCTTACGACATACGATATTCGCCTCATAGGTTTCCAACCAATCCATCCCTAGTACTACATCGAATCCACCTAGTGGCATTACGTGTAATCTAGCAGCAAACCTATGACCTTCTAACTCTATGGTACAGTCTTCTATCATCTCAATAACTCTAGTGGACTTACCAATAGCGGTTTCTACTTTAAAGGGCTCATTAATGCATTTACTACTAACAGGCAATTTAGCACAGAAAGTAACAGAAATGAAACTCCTACTAGCACCAGAATCAAATAACACAGAAGCAAGAGTTTGGTCTACTAGAAACGTACCTGACACAACATCAGAGTCCGTCCTAGCCTCCTCCCTGGTCATGGTGAAAGATCTGGCACTCGCCCTCTGCCCTTCAGTTCCGGTCGTCTTCTTTCCCCCAGAACTCTCAGCCCTCGGCTTCCTGCAATCCTTACTCATATGGCCCACTTCACCGCAGGTATAACACCTCAGCGCCTTACAGTCTTTGGAGATATGGCCCGGCTTCCCGCATTTGAAACACACGTTGAGCCCTAACCTGCACTCACCCGTATGCTCCTTCCCGCACTTGCCACACCTATTAGGCCCCGAGTTTGATGACCCCACCCTACGGTCATCCCTCCTCATCTTCTTGTTATTCGGGGTAAAACCACCACGCCCGAACCGCTTCCCATTCCAATTCCGGTCAGCACCACCGGCTTTCTTTGCCTCCACCACCATCACTTCCCTCTCGTCATAAAGTCTTCCAGCCAAATCCACTGCCAACCTAAAGGTGCTCGGTCGAGCAGCGATCAGGTGCCTGCGAATATCAGCTGGCAGTCCCTGAATGTACCGGTTGATCTTCCGAGACACCGGCGTCACCTAATCCGGCACCAGCCTCGCCATCTCATTAAACTTGGTAGTGTACTGCTGGTGGGTCATGGTTCCTCCCTCGAGTTGCAGGAACTCCCTCTCGACCTTATCGAGTTCCCTGTGAGGACAGAATTCCACGATTATCAGCTTCTTCAACTCTGTCCATCTCATTTTCCCGATGGCCCTGAAACCCTCAGCTTGGACAATATTGTCCCACCAGCATAGTGCTGAGTCAGTAAAGGAGTGGGTGGCAAACTTCACCTTCTGATCCTCCCGGCACTCGCTAATCTCGAGTACCTCTTCCATCTCCCTTACCCATCGGTGAGCGGTTGCAGCCGTGCCATTTCCATCGAAAGTCGGGGGCTTGCACCTTTGGAATTCCCCGTAACTGCATCCCTTGGTTGTCCCCCTTACTACATCATCCCCTTCTTCATCTGACACTATCGTCTCGGGCTCTGGTCGTTCCTCCCCTCTCTTACTTTCCTTCCCAGTCGACTCTCTCCGGTCTTCCTTCTCCTTTCTTTCCTCGTTCCTCACAGCCCGAATAACATTGGTCACCACAGACGGCATAACTGCCTGCAGGACCTGGTGCACCTCGTCAGCAATCGCCTCCCTAGCTGAGGCGTTCAAGCTCGCATTCTCATTTCCCTCATCCTAGTCATGAACCTCAGGGTTCACGGGGGTCGTCTCAGGAGCCTTAGCACTGCTCCTGGTCATACGCGGTCGACCTCTACCTCTTGGAGCCTTGGAAGGTTTCTTTCCTGCCATTTCCTATATCACACACTGAAAGATTCAAAAACCAACACGGTCATTCAAGGAAATAGCTCAGTTTATGTCAAGTATAGTAAGTCCCTAATTACAGTGGCCAGTTGTGATTAGCCACTTACTTTACTTTTCACACCCCAAGCATTTCCTATCCTGACTACATCAGTATCTAAATCTACTATGATCACGTAATCAGATAGCACACGCACATAATTCCGGTTAACTTTAAGAAAAGAAATACCTAATGGCACGCAGCTACTCAGTTTGGCATTCTTTTCCTTTCCATCCCATTTTCAGTTTAAGTTTAGGTTTATTTTGAAATCTTTACCCATTTCACTTAAACTTTGGCTCTGATACCAACTTGTATGGCCCCGTTCCCGGGCACCTCACAGCTGGCCTATCATCGCACATAAAACATATATTTACCTTAACTTATTAAAACCATGCAGCGGAAACATTAAATTTTTACTTTTAATTTAATATAAATGCTTTTGCCAGTTAATACAACGCACATCAATTTCAAAATATCTATTGTTGTATTACATCACAAAAGCATCTAACAAAAGAATGCCATCCCAAAAGAGCTAAGTAGCCGCCTCGCGCCATCCTCAGCAACACTACCTGTCAACTGGAAATACATAAAACGTCAGCGTTGCTGAGTAAGTTCTAGTTTTGTACTAAAACATATTTTTCATTCGTTAAACGTTTCTTTACTTATATGCGGTCACACAAGTACGTACACACAGATAATATTATTATTATTATCTTCATCGTTCATTCATTAACTTTCGTTCGTGTGCCGTTCACCATTAACATTCATATTCTTTCATATTCTTTCTTTCATATTCTTTCTTTCATTCATACGTATCTTACTTTCATTCATTCATACCTTACATACATTCGTACATTCATTTCATTCATTCATTCATTTTCTTATGTACGATCATTTCTTTCATTCATACACTCATTACATACGTACGATCATTCCTTTCATTCATACATTCATTACATACGTACGATCATTTCTTTCTTTCATACATTCATTACATTCTTTCGTACGTTCATTTCATTACTTCTGGTGACATGTACAATACCCCGAACATTGTGCACGAAGCTGATCCAGTCACCTGAGGCAAGTACATGCACCACTTATCTTTTCTCTTTTATTATGGATCAATGCCATATGCTGTACCCCGAACATTGTGCACGAAGCTGATGCTGAACCTGTGGTGATCAACCACGAACATTGTGCACGAAGCTGATCCAGTCACCTGGGGTAAGCAGCAAGGATCCCATACATATGGTTAATCACAAGGATTGGACCCTGAGTGTGCATCCTTCGGGGTAGCTAACCCACACACCATTGAGCTAACACCTGCCAGGGTGTGCACCTCCATACATTTGCTTGCAAGCCTTTACTTATTCATTTACATTCCATTTTTCTTGATCATTAATATTTTACTTATTAATGATTATACTCTTCCTTAAATTTTAAACATTCCTTATCATGCCCTTTTCATACTTAACAATATAATAATAATGTTGTTAACAATAATAAAATACTGATAATAAAATCAGTAACAATAACAAGGATCAATCATTAATCATCATTAAATAACCCTAGTCAACCTTGATCAAAACCCTGAAATCCAGATTCCCAGAAAATTTCTGTAAAGATTTCTAAGTGTTTGGGCGCATGAGCCCTGTTTGGGCGCATGAGCCCTGTTCAGACTTTCCAACACTATGTAGGCTCACCAGTCTACACTTAGAAATATTTTCACCTTAGGCGTATGAGCTATTCGGGCGTATGAGCACTGTTGGGACTCATGACCCTACATTTAGTCATTCGGCTGACTTTTCTAGGCATATGACCACTGTTTAGACTCATAAGGGCACTGTTTAGACTTATCATCTCACACTTAGACTTTTAAGCCAATTTTTCAGGCGTATGAGCCCTGTTCGGGCATATCACCTTACACTTAACTTTTTCTAAGTCATTTTCAAGCATATGAGCACTGTTGAGGCTTATGAGCCTTAGGCATATTAGGTACTGTTTGGGCTCATGAGAACTATTTGGACTCATGACCCTACTTAGAATATTTCTAAGGCAAAATCTTGGGCGTATGAGCACTATTTGGGCTCATCAACCTTCTGTCCAACTTATTACTATGAAATTTCCAAACCCAAACATCAAGCCTAATCGTTCTAAGCTTACCAAGGTCCTTCTAAGCATGAACTTAACATATTCATAACCATACATCTTCCTAAAAGATACTCGACCCACATACACATGCATATGAACATACGGTATAATACCCAACCTTATAAATACATACATACATGTATTTCCAGCCCCAAAAATCGTATAAAACATGTAAAAAGGGGATCTAGAAACTCACCTTTGCTGCTTCCAATCTTAACACTCTTCACCCGAGCTTTTTCAAACGATCCTAACACCTAGAAACCTTCTAAACACACATTTGAACACATAGAAACACACATAAGCATTTAACCGAGGCTAAGGTTAGCCAAGAACAACTAATTTCACGAATTCTTACCTTGAATTCGAGTTTTGCTTGAATTTCCTTCTCAAACCCGAAGCTTCTGTCTTCTTTCTCTCTCTAAAAATATCGAAAGAAAGTTGTGCAGAGTGAAAATGGGCAGCCATGCCACCTTTTCACCAACTTTTTACCAACTTTGCCATTTTACACTTTTACCCCCTCAACTTTGGGGTTGACTTTCATTCTATTCCTTTTCTTTCTCTTTTGTCCTTTTATTATCTTATTACAAAAAAATACGGGTGTTACAGCCTCATTCATGGGTTGGTAAAAGGCCTAAGGTTCAACTACTCTCGATTTGTGCTGAATAGTTTGAGAGGAAATCTCATCAGTAATACATTTTATATGTATCTCCAATTTATTGAGCACATAATCAACTGTGAGCTGGATCATGACAAACTAGAATATGCAAATATTCTAGTAACTCCTCACATGAGGCCGGGTATCTTCAACATACTAAATAAGGTATCCACCAACTTCACTGTAAGGTTCACTCAAGTACTTCCAGGTTTGCTTTAGCCTATGGCTCCTGGTGACATCCCCGCAGGCCTAGCAGGCGATGAACCCACACTAGACACCACCACTTCATAGCCAATAACTTCCCTCCACCCTATCAAAATCACTTACCAAAGAAACCCCAAACGAACCCTTATTCAATCTACCCTAATTGAACAAGTCCCTTTGGTTCAAGCCAAAAAGGCTAGAGTAGGACATAAGGCTCCCACTAGGCCAGAGGTCCAACCATCCTCCACTATTGACCTCAATATCAGTGTTAAGTCTCCTCAGTCTTAACTTGATGAGCCCATTGCCCAAACCTCAATCCCTCAGGGTAAGTCCTAACGCTCCCCTGAGCAGCCAAAAAGGGACATCCACATTACTGGCACAATGCCATTAGATGTTGACCAAGGTCCTGGGTTATTAGGAATAACTGCTATATCCTTTACTGACCTTTTAACCTAATCTGGTAAGGATTTCATGTTTCCTTATGGCCATGATGTTAATCTACCACACCACTCTCCAGATCAACTGAGCCCCAGGGAACCTCTGACTTGTAGCCCACATCAGTTAAGCCAAACTGAGGTGAGTCCCACAGGTGTGGAGGGACTCATGCAGACTCAGCTGCCACTACTAAGAGTGTCTCATTGACCTCTAAGGACAGTGGTAACATTGCTGAGACTGAGTCTATGACAACCTTGCCAATTGATATCTCTGAAAGAGATATCAGTTCATAAGGGAAACCAATGCGCCAAGAAACCACATCTGGTGATGAGTATGAACATATTAGGTATGTTATCTCATATCCCCGTGATTCTTCTAAAGAAGATGAGGGAAGTCTGAAACTAACCATTTAGTATCTACTTTCTAAAGTCTCAAATCTTGAATTCAAAGTTAGGACTTTAGAAAACAGGTCTGTCACTTAACAACTTGATATTAAGATTCTCAAGGCCAAACTAGTTGAGACACAGGTTGAGAAGCCTATTAGGCATATACCTATTCAGTTATCTTTAATTTATTCCTCTAACTCATCTACTTATCAAGATGATGCTATCAAAAAGAGGGAGAACGTACAGAGACAAACACATGAGGATCTTACCTTGGCCATCTTAACTCTATCCGTCAACTTATCCTATAACACAACACTCCACAACTATCTTCCCACAACCACCTCCCATTGAAATTCAAGTGGATCCCAGGATGCTTATGGACCTTCATAGATTCTTAACCAAATTTCTTATAAGCTCCTTACTTGAAAAACCTTTAGCCGATGTAGCAGTAGCCTACATTGGAGCTAAAGAGCTTCAAAGTTTGAGTGTACCACCTACCACAGAGAAAGAAGTTGGTCAACCTAAGGTAGTGATATTCAAATCTCTTCCGAAGCAGAATTTCAATCTGCGAATGGGATTATTGAATTATCATCTTTGTTTGATGATCTGCTTATCACAGAGGCCATTCTTGATCTAGCCACTGAGGTAAACAGTGAGAACTTCCTCAAAACCCCTCTCACTCCAACACCACGAGTTTAACCTCACTCTCCCCAACCTGAATCATCCAAGTCGAAATCTCCAAAGGCTGAACCATCCTCAGATCCTAAAGGAAAAAGGAAGATGACTGCTGAAGAGATTTTGGAAGAAGAAAGGTTGGAAAAGCTGAAGAGAAAAGGTAGACTCGCCTCTAGGAAGCTGCTGGCTACAAGCAGCAAGGCAGCAGTAACATCTCAAGAGTCTATCAATAATAAAAGAAGAGTGGAGGTGATTGATAGGATCATCAATCTAGGAGTATGCAATGAGGAAATTCTCCTTCTCACACTTGATGAGCTTATTAAACTGGAAAAGACAACCCTGCTGCAAAAGGAGAAGGAGGAAGCAACAAGGTTGGCCAAAGAAGAAGAGAAAATAAGGAAGAAGATGAGCATAGGCACATGATGCAGAGGATAGCCTTATTATGCTTAATAGGCTATTCTCAGGAAGAGCTGAATCCTCATGAAAATAAGATGACCTTTTTTCTTTTCAACAAAGAACAAGATCAGATCAACAAGGAGAGGAAGAAGGCTGTAAAAGAGAAGGTGAAAGAAAAGAAGAAGGAAGAGGAGGCCAGACTTAAGGCTGCTAAGAAGGTGGGAGACAAAGCCTGGATGATGGCTTATCTTAGGGCCCACGGCTTCACTAGAAGGCAAGTAGGATCCGTGTCATAGAGGACCCTACATCGACATGTCAGTGATATCAAAGCTGACATTCGCTTAGGAAGAAGGAAAGAGGTGCACCAAACTTAGAGTGTACAGAGGATGGTACCCAAGCCAACACCCAAAACATAACCAACAAAACCTGAGCCCACACCTCTTCCCTTTCACATCAAAACCAAACCCACTACTGAACCCTACACCTTGACTTACACCATCAGCCCTAATTCCATCATCAACCACTGCCACTCAACAACCACCACCACTACTCATCCTAAAACCCAACAACTATCCAAACCATCCTCTGAACCATCTAAACCTCTGACCTTAGAAGAACTCAAGGAGATCAAAGGAAAGCTCATCAACTACACAACCCTGAGCAACATCTCTTGTGAGGAAGAGTCCATAACACTAAGATACATTGATGGCTCTTCATGTTCCCTCATAAGAGATGCATTCCTTGACCTGCCAAGAGGAACACTAGACCAATCTCTTCAACTCTTGGCTACAAACTCTGATTCCCTTAAAGAAGAAGAGAAGAACCTGAGAAGAAGGTTGATGACTCTAATAGATACCATGAGAGGGATAAACTGCCACCAAACCCCTCATTCCTAGGAAGAAGATTGTCCAGTGGAGGTTTGATGACTCCTCTTACAACTTTGTTGTGGAAAGAGACAATGGTGAAGTCAATAGACTTGACACACCATCTCCATTACACTCAATCAGGTTTGATATTGCTGAGTTAGCAGAAAAGCCATTCTCCAACCCCTCAAACTCCCAAAAGCCAATCATATCAAAAATAATATAGGCAGTATTCATCTTGCTGAGTTAACAAAAAAGGCAAGAATAGAAGAGGAGTTGAAGCTGAAAAAGGATAAAGAAGAAAGTGCCACTACTAAAGGAAGATTATTCCTTCAAATGATTCAAGGCACTACTTCAGAGTCCAGAGTTAGATGGAAATACGACTATAATTCCTATCAACTAACTCTCTTTAGAGGGCCACAACAAAGAGCACATGTCATTCACCATAACAGACTGGATCTCCTATCCACTAATGACTTGTACAAGCTTCTCAGCACTACTTCTCGAAAAAACAAAGAAATTGACAAGTATCTTCTTTCCTTGTTGCTGAAAGTTTTAAGAAGAAGAGGAGAGTGAAGTTTTAGTAGCATCATCCTAGGGGGAGTTTGTTGGATCATATGAGGCTGGTGCAACCAAAACTACACTTAGAAGATTTTGAGTGAAACTGAGCAAAGGCTTTCGAAGACAAAGATGCACTTCTGAAGCAAAGTTAAAGATCTTTCAAAACTTAAAAATGAAGAACTTTCGAAGAAAGAACTAAGTCTTTCAAGACTAAGTAGTTCTCCTTCCAAAGTACAACACTTGGAAAATTCAAGACAAAATCCTTCCGAAGGAAATGATCATGAAGACTTGCTAAAGGTTCGGAAGAAGTTATCTCTTCTGAAGTATAAATGGTTTTGGAAGACTTTATTCTTCCAAAGCCATTGTACTTTCGGAAGAACTAATTATGGACCAGTGGACATAAGTATGGTCTGACTGACAAGTCTGATATACTGCATGGTGTTTTCCTACGCTCATGTAGTTAACCATACTTTATTCCACTGTTCACATTTATCAGTTAGTACAGTTACCAACTTTAGTAGGTAACAAAAGGTAAGTCATGGACCTATCATGACTATCTAATCTAGGATAGTATATAATCTTAGATACCTTATGTCTAGCAATGTAGTATTTGTTTAGATGTAAGTTCCAGCTGGTTTTTAAAGTATAACCGGCTGTAGATAATAGTATATATAGTTTCTTGATGTAACTCATTATGCATACTTTGTAAGAGTCTTGCAAACACTAAGTTGAGAAGTAATATATACAAGTATCTTGAAAAACTATTTCTTGTGTTTATTAACTTAGTATATTATCATTAACTTAGTTTGAGATTATTCATCATCAAGATTGAAACTTAGTGAGCTTGAGATAAAATATTATGTTGAGAGACCAACACTGATCCTGCAAAATGTATCAAAACTATTCTTTTGCACATTATATACAATGTTATAACGAGATATCTAAGTCTTCAAGCCCCTGAAGTATCTAACTATTCCAGTTCCTTAAAATATCTTCATACTTCTAGTTGCCAACCCTTTACTAATTTGCATCTAAAACATGCCTCAAAACTATCTTGGGTTAGCTTATGGTAGTGAGTACATGATCAAGGGCTCAAAAATGTTTTGAAAAACACATTTACATAAACTTTCATAACATTCCATCGACTATCTACTTGATACAGTCAAAGTATCTCTGTTGACTCACATCGGTTCCAAAGTACCGACTATCTCTACACAAGACAGTTAAAAAACTAAAGTGCTATTTCTTTAAAACATTTCAGGTTATCTCATCGAGAAAGTCAAGACAGATCCTTCTACACCGCAATAGTGATCCCTCTCGGGATAGAATAGTTTATAAAATAAACATGACATACTAACACCCTTAAAACCATCCTCAAGCTCACATATTCGTCGACTCACCAACTATCTCTACACGTGACAAGTTATACTATACAATCCCAGTAACAAGGTTCTTCGAGGCAATTCTAGTTTTTTCTGAGCCCTGACTTACACCAGAACTCCCTAATTGCCGAGCACCATGCAAATTGGGAATTTCCTCAGCCATATATCCAGGACCTCATGAACTAATATGTACAATATCAGTGATGAGTGGGTGCCCCTACACATAGGTCCCACCACACCTGGGAATGTAAATAGTGTTATATACATAGATATACACTAATAGAATTCTCGAAACTCTATCATAGGTCCATGAAACAAGGGGGTTTTACACATGTGAATGCCTTGACAAAAGGGTTTTACGCATGTCAACTCCTTAACATCACCCCAACATTCGAACAACCTAAGAAGTCTGGACCATCTTAAATGTTTGGTTGCCCTTGAACAACAAGCGGATCAATAATTCGAACAGTATCAATTTTGATAAAGTTAAGACACTGTCAGCTAAGAGTGTTAACTGCTACAGGATAACACAACTGAAGTCGTACACCTAGATGCCACATACTAACTAAATCATGTACTTACTCTAGTAACCTATATGACATAAGGATCATTCATTATCTGGATGGCACACCTCGGATTAAACACCATTAGCAACAACCATCACCTATAAATGCATCTTTGTCAAGCGACAAGCACACGTTAACTAAATACGTCAACACCATACTACATTCTGCTCTCTATTTACTATCCCTCAAATACCAACTCTAACCTTCGAGTCATATTATGGATTTTAACTGGGACGGTAATGGAAATATGTTATGGGTCGCAACACCTTGAGTGACAAATAAGGACACGTGGCAATTTATCAACCACATGTGAACCACCTTGACATCGCGAACCACAATAGGACTACGTTGTGGTCCGCAATGATTCCCTTGACTAAATATGCTTGTACAGTTTTCCAAGCGCTTTTCGTTGACTAGTAATGGGTCCCGTAACTCTATTCATAGCGCACATTATGATTTTTCGTTGACTGGTGATTGGTCTCGTAACTCTATTCATAGCACAAGTTACATTACACATATGCATAGGTTTTCCTTATTATTTAAAAGAAAATTAATTTTTAAATGTTTATTGACTTGGTTTTTTATTTTATTTTTATTATTATTTTTGTTTTATTTTTATTATTTTGAGTTTCACAAATTCAGGTTGTTACAAAAACTCTTACCTTGTTGGAATTGAATTAACTTCACTAATGACATCCACAAGAAACAAAGGCCTAGGTACTAGCTAGGACATGTAACACCACACTTTGATCAATAAATGAATGCCCCCACCTTTTGCTTGATCTCGATCAACTGAACACAATGGAGAGGGGTGACTGGCAGATTTCTCTAAGGTGATGGTACTAATGTTTCTTCTTAATGCGTGTTTATACAATAACAAATAGAACCCTCTATTTATATTACTCCAGACCCTAATTCTTTTCATGGGTCTTTCATATTCATCTAATTCCATTACCCCAATTATAAGCCAATAAAACTATTAATATTTATTAGAGATTAGTATTAACTGTTTCATGAATAACTAATGTTACAATATTTCTTCGTGTAAGTGTGTTTAAACTGTCATTTCATGTAGTGTGACTTTTTAGGTTCATACATTATTAAGAACACTAATTAACATGCATTGTACGTTTGCATCTACATTAATGTACGTATGTGTGTGTATTATATCCATTCCTAGTCCACTTAATAATTAATCAAGTTAATCTATGAAAATCATAACATCCTCAAAACAAGGTATTAAAGTTGGTCTTATGATCAACTTATGACATTACATAATTGATGAAAAAGGTGATGGTTATGTAAGATTAATGAAAATGAAAAAAGACCAGCCAACATATACGGTAGCTAACATATATGATATACCTAAGAACAAAAAGAATGAAGAGGTCTGCCTGGGTACACAACACCTGCTTTGAACGCACACTAAGCTGGTTTTGACCACTGATGATAATACTCCACTATAAGTTGAGGTTCATGGAAGCCCTCTTGATGTTAATGAAAGACTCATCTAGAAATAATAAGGAGAAGGCAAAGAAAAAGAAGAATCATCATGAGTCTATATCAAACTCAAGCTCATTGATTTACTTATCAAAACATTGGAACAAAAGCACACAAGGGAAGGGATATTTCAAACAACAAATGAACACGTACCTCGAAATCGAAGAACAAAAGCCATGTTCCTTGATACTAGTTGTGTGAACCCATACATTGCTATCCATAAACTAAATGTTAGAACTAGAGTTAAGTATGACCTTTTTTTTAGTTTAGTTTATGTAGTGTTTGTTCTTAGTAATATTCTTTTAATTTTAATTTCAAATTCTAAGATACTCCCACAATTTGACAGACTTCTAGTAAAAAATTTTAAAAATATATTCCATTAATTTAGATATTACAAAACTTAAAAATATAGTATAAAAATGTAAGGATTCATAAACCATTAAGAGAGAAAATAAGTATTTATACAGTAACTTTTTTGAATTTATTTATACAGTAACTTTTGTGAATTTATTTTCTGAAAAATAAAAATCAGATCCAGTAATCATTCAAAGGGATTACAAATCATTTTCCCCCTCCAAATCTCTCATCATTATATCCACTACCCCAAGATTATATGTCAATCATTCATTTCGCTATCATCATTTATTTCATACACAAACATATATAAAAGTTCTTGTAACAAATAATTATAATCATAACTAATAGTGAAAGAGGACATAAAAATACAATACGACACATGAACTATATTCATATCCAGTACAAGTAATATATATAACACCTTAGGTTATAATTATAACAATAATAAAATATTGAAGACAAGTTATAAGTATATATGTAAGCCAGGTCTAAGGCTATGTTATAAGACAAACTCAGCCGAATCTTACCTCAACATCACAACCTAAGGCGTTCGAGCCATTCCAAGATACCCGTTGAATAACTAGATGTATAAGGACTCAAATCTTCAGGTCAACCTAAACGTTGATTTAAACCTCAAAAAGTCACCAACGAAGGGTAGTAAATATTATGCGACAACATGAATGGAGTCGTACACGTAGATGCCACACACCAACCATATCTCATACTTGTTAGATTAACCAAAGTAACATGATGATCATTCATCATCCAGGTGATGCACCTATGTAAACGCCATTAGTACCAACCATCACCTGTAAATACAACTTTGTCAAGAGACAATCACACATTCACAACAATCATCAATCCCTAGCTACTACTTTGTAGTCTTAATTTATTTACTAACCATAGAATGTACTCCACCTTGGAGTCGTTTGCATGTGTGGATTTCAACAAACTTTTAAAAAGTGATCACAATATGTAGACTACCAAAAATACATATATAGTCACTTAATATGATTTCTTCCTCAAAAGTCAAAACATTTGAAGTTCTATTTTGTTACATATCAAATTAATTATTATTAAAACAACTTTTTACTAATAACGGTGAATGTATTTAATTTTTCCAAACAATTACTTGCACATGAATCAGAAAATAATCATTTGAAAAAGATAGCATATCATTTTCCCTCAAAAATATCTCACATCATTGTATCCACTTAACCCAAATAACTCAATCAGTCACTCATTTTTATTCTTTACTTCATACACGTACATATATATATACATACATAAAGAAGCTTAAATACAGAAATATTTGATAGTGAAAGAGAACATACAAATAAAATACGACAACATGAACTAGATTCATATCTACAAATACGTTAAACGCCTTTATATTTGTTTAGAAAAAAATAATTTGAAATTTAAATTCGATGATATCATCACAAACATATTTTAAACTAAACATGCAACTAGGGTTGTAAACGAATCAAACTAAAACGAACAACGAACATAAATGAACACAAATAAACACAAACAAATACAAAAAAAGTTTTTAACATAAATTAACACGAACGAACGTTTGTCAAGTTTAACACAAACTTTATATAATTATCATAATATTTGGAAGTTTGTCAAAATTTAGCATAAAGTAAAGTTCAAAACGATCAATTGGGGATGTTAGAAAAAACATAATAGTATAACTAGGGTTTCATATTTTTTAAAATTAGAACTGATAAAATAAATATATAGACTATAAAATATTTACATGAACAAACATAAACGAACGTTCACAAACATAAATGAATGAACATGTTCATGTTCGTTTGTTTAGCTTAACGAACACAACTTTTTTTTCATGTTCATTTATTTATAAAAACGAACTTTCGCCAAACAGTTCACGAATTGAACATTTGATTCGTTTACAACCATACATGCAAGGTTTTGATCTGATTAGGATGAAAGCAAGGTAGAGGTTGGGTCTAACGATAATCCATTTGAAATTAGATTGGTGAAGCTTCTATGAAGTCAAGGGTTTGAGTCCCACCCATTGGGTTTGTGTAAATCATAATAATCTTTTTGTTGATGTAAATAGTTTATGTTCAAGATATATCAACTATAATTTTGTAACTCACGCGAAGTTATAGACTAACTCAATCGAATCTTACCCCAACGTCGTACAACCTAGCTACGAAATCCAAACCATCTCAAACGTTCAGATTACCCTTGAACAACAAGATGATCAATAATTAGAACACTATCAAATGTTTAGATAACAGAAAGACACCATTAGCCAAGAGTATCAAATGCTACATGACAACACGACTAAAGTCGTACACCTAGATGCCACATGCTAACTAAATCTCGTACTTACTCTAGTAACCTATATGACATGAGGATCATTTATCACCTGGATGACACACCTCCGATTATTAAACACCATTAGCACCAACCATCACCTATAAATACATCTTCGTCTAGCGACAAGCTACATTCACTAAATACGTCACCCCCTAATACTTTCGGCTCTCTATTTACTAACCCTCAAATACATACTCTAACCTCCGAGTCACGTTATATATGGATTATACCTGGGATGAGACTAATGGTTAACTTTGTTCTCAAGATGTGTCCGTACCAAGATTTAACTATCATAAGCACTCCAACTAAGTATCGTTACAAGGATCCTCAACAATAGTTATTTATGTATAGTACCAAGTTAAATGTGAGTGAATGTTTGTTTATTCTTGCTTAATTCATAAGGAGTCAACATTAAACACAACTTAAAGATTGTTTGTAAACCTCGTGGACAGCCGATTATAACGTCTCAACAAACATCACTATATTCTTTGTGAACTAATCATACACCCTAATTATTCAAACCTTAACTATTTATAATGCCATTATTTTAATCACTTGTGTTTACTTATACGTGTCGTAAATCTAGCTATACGTTCATTTCGTTACTAATGATATACTTAACACATACACTACTAGAATTTATGAACAAAATATACTAATTAAAATCATTAAACAAAAATAAAATCATTGTAATAATAATAATAATAATAATAATAATAATAATAATAATAAAATAGTAATATAATAATAATAATAATAAATAATAATAATAATAATATAATAATAATAATAATAATAATAATAATAATAATAATAATAATAATAATAATAATAAATAATAATAATAATAATAATAGTAATAATCCTGATTAATTAGAAGGGCAAATCCATGAACCTTGATTATTATTACCTTGAACTTGATCACCACCACTTCTAGAAGAACCCCAACATTAGATCGGACAATATTGTCATCTTCAAAACTTTCCAACTTTTCATTTTGGTCCCTCCATCTTTTACCAGAAGTACTCTGCAACCCATTCAAATCACTAGACTCTTGAGAAAGGAGGTTTGTAGAAGCGATTGAAAAGATAACATGGGGTGTTCTGCAAATCAAGCAAAGTCGAAGGCTGCTTTTGCAGGTCATGGATACTAGAAGGTGTAACTGGTAACTACTAGAAGTGATAATATTATTATTATTATTGTTATTATTGCAGGTACTGGAATCAACAATAATATTATTATTGGCCATGGGATTCAACAACGGTGGCGCCGGAGGTTGAAGCTTCTGCGCCGTCGGCCGGAAAAGATCCAGCCGGCGGGAGAAGGCGGAGGCGGTGAACGGCGAAGTGGGTATTCCGGTGAACTCTTGAACCATTTGCCGGAAGTTGGTGGTGTCGGTTGGTTGTCAGCACGGTTGTGGGTGCCCTACGGGATGCACGTGTGCGTTTCTTAGGGTTCTTCATCGTCACTCCGATCTGGTGATGATGATCTTGATGATGGTGATGTTGATCTTGATGATGATCTTGATGATGTTGATGATGGTGATCTTTGTTTGTTTTGATGGATTAGGGTTGATGGGGTAGTGGTGAAAGGTGGTGGTGGTGTGAAGAAGAAGGTGGGTGGTGGTGTGGTTGTTGTTGTTGTTGTTGTTGTGGTGTGGTGGAGGAGGGTGGAGGAGGTGGTTGAGGTTAGGGTTGAAGTGGTTGAAGAAGGAGGAGATGGAGTGAGGTGTTGAGGAGTCGTATTCTTCGGTGTCGGCCGGGGCGGTTGGGGCGGCACCGGGGCCGCTGGAGGATTGGAAGCTGCCGCTGTTGCTAGAGTCCATGGTGGTGGTGGTTGTGATGGAGATTGGTGAAAGGAATTAAGAAGAAAGGAGAAGAGAGAAAGGTGGAACTGATTTTATCTTGTATTGTATTAAGTCTTAATGGTTCTCCTTATTACAAGTCATAACTGAAAAAATGTAGGGCCTGTTAAGGAAAATAACTTGTATATTATACACTATTTTAATAAAGTCGTGTATTATATGATTTATAAATAAAATATTAAATATAAAAAAAATTCTATAAGTAATCAAATAATGATATAAACTTTTTAAAATTTTATGTTTAACATACTTTAGGTAAAAAAATTAAACACGTTTCAAAACAAATGGTATTAATTAAATATCATTTTTAATTTTTTTATTATAACTCCTTATTTTTATTTCTTTTGGCTTATAAAAAAATTTTTAAATATATCATTTTTTAAAATATTTTATATTGTTAATTAAAAAGTTTGATGTTTTAGAAAAATTTCTTATTTAAAAAAAATATTTTTTATAAAAACATTAATAAGAAGATATCTTTTCTTAACTTATTATAAAACATACATTTTTAATCTAAATAAGAGTTAAATACTATTATTACTATTAAGCTAATTATTAAATATGAGATAGAAGCGAATTTTTTAATGAGAATGAATGTGGTGTTGTCACATGTCCTCTCAAAATACTTTTTTATTAGAGTAGAAAGATTATTTTTAAAGATTATTTTTATTAACTCGTTTAGAAAAATAAATAAAATATTAATAAATAAAATTTTATTAATTATAAAATCATATTTTACGATAAGATATGATTGAATTACAAATGTGTAAACACTATAATTAAGTAATAAAACAATAAGATCAAAATTTAACTTTTATTATTAAGTTTTTTTTTCTAAGTTAGATATTTTGTTTTAAATAAAACGTTTTTAAAAATATGTCATTCTTATAAAGTTCCTTAGAATACCCTCAGTTTTAACTTGTTTTTATTCATAAAACTTTTACTGTTTAATATATCAATTTTTAAAATAATTTATTTAAAAAAAATGATGTTTTGAAAAAAGTTCTTATTTTATAAAACATATTTCTTTAGAAATATTATTAATAAAATGATCTACTTTTTAATTTTTAATTAATCTAAAAAAAGTAAATAATAATTAGTAAATAATTATTATATAATAGAGGAGAGAGGCTGAAATTTTATCGAAAATAATGTGATGTTGACACATGTTACGCTTAATTATTCTTTTTATAGAGTTGAAAGATAGTATTAGTTTTATTGGGACGGTTAAGGTACAAAGTGGGTTTTCTCTATGAAGAGTAAAAAATTCTTACCCAATTATTTACCTTTCTTGCGTGATAATCTAATTTATTTGCATAATAAATCAATCATTGTGTGATAATTAATTTTATTTTATTTATTTTATTTTTTTGCATTATAATTTCACTCTATTTTATACACCTGTTAAGAAACAACTCTGTTCAAAACTTTCCTGCTCTTTTTAGAGATGGATATATTTATAAACAAGTGGGTGTTATTCGGTTAGGGTAGCTTGGTTTAAATAAAACCTAACGTAAGTAGAAACGAATCAGTTGATGTGACGGTACATTTTAAACGTTTTTTTGTTGTGAGAAAAATTAAAAAATATATTATATTTGACCCGTGAGGTTTGGGCGCACGTTACGCCGGCCCGGTTATGAATTAGTATGTCACGACTGTATTGCAGGAATTTGAAAAGAATTAATTGTAGCAAGGCTTGCTGTCACGTTTATGTTGGCCTACCCGTGACCTCGTGACAACAAAACGACAAAATGACCTGATAAGTTGAAAAAGCGGTCACAACCGTCACGTTTGGCCTAACCGTGACCTCTAGGGTACGAGGTCTCAGTTTAAGGTACAGGTAGAGGATTTTTGACAAAAGGTCGGGATTCGCGCCACAACCGTCACGTGAGGCCAAACGGTGACGGTTTGTGCACCAGATTTTCACACCTTAAATACTTTTCCTCTTTCAACACTCCACATCTCATTCGAATTTTTTTCATCTCCACATCTCATTCATTCGAATTCTTTTCATTTGAGCTTTCATTCATCCAACACTCGAGATTTTTCAGCCTTCGTCATTCCAAAAACACGTAATTCAAAACAATGTCGGGTTCGGAGATCATTATCAAAAGCCGAAGCTTCCATTTGAATGAGGTGTACACATAGAAATTCGAACCAGGTTGAACTAATATATGTTTTATTATAACTTTTATTTGAATAATCTACCATTATCTTTTGTAGAATATTACGTATACGGGAGTCACCCTTCGTGGGGGGAGGAGGAAACAACCCTCGACACATTTGCTCAGAAGCGTACAAAACTCTTTTTTTGGACCGACAGGTTACGTGAAGGGTACGATATTGTCACACCCTCGCTTAGAGCGGAAACACGAGGATGCACGGACGGGATCGTCATAACACTTGGTATAAATACAAGATAAATACATGCAAACTTCTCGTTTCTGACGTCCCCCGACACGATGGTGACTTGTGTCGTGTTAGTCAGTTCACGACTATCATAGTCTTATTGATTCTAATCCACATACACAATGTTCAAATATGGAAACAACGACAAATATTACATATGCAACAATCTATTGAATCCTGAGGTCTCTGCTAAGGCATCTGCACTAGCTATCCTCTTTGATTATGTCACCTGAAAGATATGCTCAAAAATTCAACACATAATATTGGGGAGTTCCGCAGGTTTAAATTTAAAACATTTGATGCGGTATAGAATTTGATATGGAATCAACTGCAAGCACAAACCACATAACATGTGTTTAAAGACAACCAAACCTAATGACGTTATGCATATAAATCTGTCGGAATATATTCACCCATGGCTTGATTGCTGGTAGCTGTAGTCGGTAACTCACAAGTTAACCGACCTGCCGAGGGTGTGGTGTTCAACCCAGTAGTCCTACCAATACCTAAACGTTGGTTCCCAAACCCGGGAATTAATGGTTGTATGAGTGGTCCTGTGACAACCCGAAAATTTTCGTGATTTATATAAAATTTTATGTGAATTTATGATTTATTTTATATTTTTATTATTATTTAAAGATAATATTAATAATAATAAAAATAATGACAATAATCTAATAATAAAAATAATAATGCTAATAATGAAAATAATAATAATAGTGAAAATATTATTATTTACAAATTAATTTAATTGATTTATAAGTCCAGGGACTGATTTTACAAATTTGAAACATGTTTTAAAACCTTAAAACATGAAATAATAAAGCTGTGAAACCCCAGGGACCATTCTGTAATTAAATTAACCCAAACCCCCCGCCCGGCGACCACTGTTCCGGCGCCATCCCCGACGACGATCCGGCCAACCCAAAACGCCAAAAATACACGGTTTTTAATCTAATTAAAGCTACCGACACAACCCGTGAGTGTTTTCGAACACAATGACCCACATTAATCAGGAATCAAGCTAAGTGCGATCGATCTACACCCTCGTGAACATGTCGGCTACTTTACAGCTTCAATCGCACTAGAAATGCAACCATAATCGAATTAATAGAGTCCTGAACAAGCTATAAGTATTACCAGACCGTCTACACATTCAATGCACCAAGTAACACACAGAATCCCAATTCGATCTTTATTTCTTTCGCGACCTGCATCAGTCGAATTACACCTTAGGAGCTTCAAATCACACAATTAACTTAGGGCTTTCGATCATCTAAGCTATTAAAGCTTCCTGTAAGAGGAATTCGAATATCATAATCATTTGGATAGCAATCGAGCTTCATCCCTGTCGCAACTTGTTCTTGATTGTTCTCGACATCAAACCGAATCAAACAGGTAAATTGATTTCACCATTCTGTTCGGTTAATCATGGGGAACAAAAGCCCCATGAATTCATTCATTAACAACAACAATTACATGTTCAATTTGATCGAATTGTGATTAGGGTTCTTGATTTGGGGTTTAGCTTAAGGGGTTGTGTTTAAAATTATTGGGGCTGTGTTCCTTTCGATTGGAGCCTTGGCTCACTGGTTCGGGTGTTGGGGTGATGGAGGAGGTCGCGGGTTCGAACCCGGCCCCCTCCCATTATTTTTTAAAAGCTTTTTGAATAATTAAAAATATA